>JAPYZA010004595.1:0-15274 GCA_030522685.1 Eupelmus azureus | reverse complement strand
AAGTCATTACGTTAATTTCTTTAAAATAATTATAAAATTAAGAAAATTGTTTCTTTTACATGAAAATTCTAACAATTTAAATGGATAATTTTTTAAATGAACTATTGTCACGATCTACAATAATTACGCGAATTTAACAAAATTTTTCGTGAATTAATTAACAATACATTTTTCATGTTTTAGATCCAGATTTTAAGAACTTGAATCGTTTTAGTAATATGAACAAAACAATGGAACCTGGAAAGTTGAAGTCACATATCCTTAAAAATGTAGAAATAAATGCTTGGGAGTTACCTCCGAAAGAATCTGTAAATATTCAGCAACAAGTAAACACTTTTGTGAACGTATTCAGGTGAGCAATTAGCATTTGAATTTTTATCTAACATAATATTTTGACGACAACTAATTTTACAATAATTATTGACAAATAGAGAGAGATCTTCGGTACATAATTCACCAACAGTCAACCAACATAACAATATTCAACCTACAATAGAGAATGAAACGTCAAAAACAGATTGTGAGGAACAAGAGGAAAAGGATGCTACTAATACTTTCAGTTTCGGTAAAATTAATTATTCTAAACTTATATTTTCAACATATATTATAATAATATAGATATGATGATGTAACAATACTGCAATTTAGTTCTTTAAATAATTTTTATTTTTGCATAACAGATCGCTGGCTCTCAGATTTGAGAGATGTCTTCTATCAAGAACCGGGTACAAACAACTGTGATTCCACGGCCGTTAACAAAATAGCACACGAACCAGATAATAATTACATAAACGTTACTCCAAGTAAGTCTAATTCAAAAGTCTCATTAAACTGTAAAAAAATTATAACTTTTATTCGAAAATTTAAATTATTATTTCTTCTATTAATAATAATAAGGTACTTGATGAAACCAATTATTAATTATTTTTATATAACGTACTAATAGGTGTTCCGGAATTCTACGACAATATGACAAACTTTAATAACACCTTTAACAAAAGCTCTCAGCAAACGCCCAATTATATTAATAATGCAGATTTTCTAAAAAGCTCAATTTGGGAAAATGTAAGTAAAAATATTTTTAATAGTTTAAAATTTTAAAAATAGTTCATTAATTTATAAAACAATTTTCAGCAAAATACTATTAAAACTAATGATTTGAATTTGAATGTGAATCAACTTGACGCGAAGGGTGGAGTAAATATTAATGAGACTAGAACGGAAATGATACATGATATTTTCACTACGGATGAATTGATTGAGATTTATGAGCCATATTAAAAAGTGTTTTTAGACTTAGAAATTATGTAATATAAGACTAAAGATAATGTAAATATTGTTATTAAAATTTAATATGTAAGTATAAGACTACAAAAGTTCAAGACGTACTTTTAACTTCCCAACGACTTGGACAGTTGGCCCATGTCAAAACTCTTATATAGACATATCTTTAATAAAGAGCTTTTAATGAAAGATTGTGTGGACGTAATGACCAACGTGAAACTGAACTGACATTTCTTTTATGAGGAGAAAAACGTAGGTGAAGAATAGGAGTCGTCTCCGTCATTTTTTTTTAAACATCTTGATTTGTTGAAGATCATTCGTTGAATAACTTGCATTGCATCAAATTTTAAAGTCAAATTTTATAAAGAAATAGGTAAAATATTGTTTTATATTCACGTATATTAATTTTGATTTTTATTATTTTCTAAGAATTCATATTTTCTTTTAGATTAATTACCAGTGGTATATCTGAATCAGATAATTTAAAAAGGAATAAACCTTATCTAAATATAATTATAGAGAAATGATCTTTTACATAAATATTTAAAATATTTATTATTGTATGTATGTACATATATTACAATACGATATATCTACAATACGACTACGTTGTATAGCGTTTTTTACTTTGCAGAACGAAATATTAATAAATAAATAAATGGAAATAAATAAATATAAATAGGGAAGCTCACATTGTTGATTTAATAATTAGACTATCGCTCTATTTTGACCGCTATTCATCATATAATGCGGTGAATTGTTATTATTACAAGAGACCTAATAGTTTAGAATTTACATTAATAAATTTTATGTGGTATTTTATTGGAAGATATAATACAAATAAATAGACATCTTTTTTAATATAAAATGTAATTTTAAGAAAAAATATGACAAGTTACACAGCTTATTTACATTTCAATCCCTCTCTCTCTCTCTCTCTCTCTTTCCATTCTTTCCACAATATTTAGCAGTAATATTTTGATAAAATTGTGAATTATATGTTTATTTATTTATGAAATAAATTATAATTTAATTGTTACGCCTTACTTGTTTGTAAATTCTTAACAATAACAAATTTCATACTTTAAAGTTGTAATAACCTACGTGTATAACTTTCAAATTATTAAATAAGTACGCACGTATACGTTTGCACCATAAAGGAGGTGTCATATGGGCAATTCTCAGGTACACAAATTATAGACTTTTGAATTGTTGTTAAACCGAGTTCCCAAAAGTTCGAAGTACCTGAGAATTGCTCATATACGAAAGGTGGCTATATTACGATTTACCAATTTTGTATATTCTGTTTACGAAATGCACCTCTCCTTACCCCTCCCCCCAAGCCTTATAGCCATACATTCGTAGTGCCTCAATCTCCTCCCACCGCTTCTACATGTCCCGTCATTCTGTATTGTACCTGCATATAAAAGGCCGAAACCAGAGTACGCTGCTGTCAGTTCTGCTTTAATCGTTGGTATATCGATTTTTAGATTATCATATAAATCAGAAACATATAAGAACAAAGTAAATTTAAGCATTACAGTTGTAAATTATTAGGATTCCGGTTCTTCCTCGCAAATAAAAAAATGAATAGTGATAATACTTTTTCCAATAAACCGAAGCCATATATTAAAATCCTTGAAGAACCCGCTTGCAGACAAACAAGATTTCGATACGAGTGTGAAGGAAGATTTGCTGAAATTATAACAGGAGCTAATAGTACCGATAGAAACAAAACATTTCCTTCTATAGAAGTAAGATCTGTTTGCTTTCTATTACCATTAATTGCAAAAGTCAAATTGAAACTTAAATTTCGCGTTTTTTTAGAGTTTTTATAATTGAAAATTCACAAAAATAAAAGATATTTTTTGTGGAAATAACCTACATTTATTTTTAATCAATAAAAATGAGTAAATTTAAATGTAAAATATCTTTCCTGTTTTGTTTCTAATGATTTTTCATTTTACACACAGCTTAAAAAGTTTTTCTTTTTACATAAATTTTGAAATCATTTAAATATTACAATCAAAATTAAAAAATTAAAAAATTGTTATTTCAATTACATTTTAAGCAATGTTCAATTTTATATATTTTTGCAGATTGTAAACCATACAGGTCCAGCATTCATCGTTGTGTCTTGCGTCACAAAAGATTCACCCTACCGACCACATCCTCATAATCTTGTAGGGAAATCTAAAGATATATCGCAAGGCCTCTGCTACTTTAAAATACCTGCACATCAAAAAATAGTAACATTTTCAAATCTTGGAATACAGTGCGTCAAAAAGAAAGACATTGCCAAATCACTTACGACAAGAGAACAATTAAAAGTAGATCCTTTTCAAAGTAAGTTCTTTAGTTACTTAAATATATGAAAATTAATTTGCTATTGCAATGATTATTATTAAAGTCAATATTTTTCTTTTCAGCCGGTTTTAGTCATAAAGAAGATAAAGAACAATTAAGAAGTATAGATTTAACATGTGTTCGGTTGTGCTATCAAGTTTTTATACAAGGACAAACGCCGAATAAATATGATTTTCCTTTGGATCCAGTTGTATCTAGTCCAATTTATGACAAAAGTAAGGATTTTTTGTAAACGTATAAATAATTAGAATTATCAATGGTATTAAGTGTATATATTTTATTTTCATGCATTCTAGAAGCGGCAGCTGAATTATCAATCTGGTTGCTGAGTCATTGTTCGGCTCCAGTAACTGGAGGTACTGAGATGTGTATTGTATGTGAAAAAGTCACCAAAGATGATATACAAGTACGTTTTTATTGCGAAACTACTGGATGGGAAGCAACAGCTGAATTTGTACCTCCTGAATTTCATAAGCAGGTAAATGAGATTATTATTAGTACTTGTAGGTATATAAATAAGTTATCATAATGATATGACTAATGTATTTGAAAAAAATTATAATATTTCAGGTTGCTGTCGTTTTTAAAACTCCACAGTATATAGATTTGGATATAAGTACACCAGTGCAGGTGAAAATTGAACTAAAACGACTTTCTGATGAAGAAACCAGTAAACCTGTTTTATTTCAATTTATACCTTCTAATCATGGTAAGTTTTGTCGTTTACTGTATTTTTAATCAAAATTGAAATTTCATATACAATGTAATTTCACAAAATTATCTTTGCATGGCATATTTAATATAAAAATTATTTAATATTTAGGTGATTCAATGGAACGCAAAGCAAAACGATTAAAGTTAAATGAAACTCCCGAAATGTTAGTTATGAAACATCTACAAGCTGAGAAAAATAAATTTTTAACGGCGCCAAAGCCAACTCAATTTGACATTTTAAAAGTGCAGCCGTGGGGAATGTCGACGGACCTTAGCAATTTTGGAATGGCACAAAATTTACCACCTATACAGGGTCCCCTTGTTAATGTAGGCACGTTCAGGTAATGTAGATAAAAAACATTTTATTTTTTACTGATAATACTTTTTAATCATCAAATGTTTATTTTATTAATTTTTATAATATTTTTGTAATTTTTAAAACTAGTGATAAACCTTCAACTAGTACAGCTGTACCAAATGATCCTGATCATTTTTACGGTAATTATCCACAAATGCAAAATAACGATCATTTTACTCCGAATCCGGATATGGGTAATGATTTTTTGACCGGTCAAGAATTTGCTTCTACAAATATGGATTTAGGTAAGTTGGATTACAAAATACATGTCATAATAGAAAATATTTTTACTAGGAAATAAATCTTAGTTGAATCTAATTAATTGTGCTATTTCTAATAAAAATAAAATGCATTTTTTAGGCTCTTCACTGCCGAGAACTTCTACCGAATCGCAATATGTGCAGAATAATAATTCTTATTTAGAAGAACTTCTGCGACATATGGATAATAAGAATTGAAAAAATTCTACTTTGTGTCTTAAATTCATTAAAAAGTAATGGCCATATAATGACGTCGTATAAAAAGCGTACACTATTTAAATTAAGTGTTGGAGAATACATCAGAATAACTATTTTTGATACCATAATGCACAGTATAAGAAAAACATGTCGATATAACCAGTAAGAAATAACAACTTTCCAAGATTGGTCGGTTTAGTCAATCAGAACAGTTTCATAAGGAAAAAAATATTAGACAAATATTTGAAGATCTGCCACAAATATTGACCACAAAGATTGATTAATTTTATTTTATTTTTATTTTTTATTTTAAATCTATATTGACTTAGTACATTACTTGGTTTTATTTTTTGAACGTATGTTCTTATTTTCTCTGACTGACAGAGTTACGAGCAAAAATGAATAAATGAAATTATACTGTGATAAACTTTGTCTTGATGTATTTGAGTTTGTAATGAGGTGTGCAATAATGTGCTATCTGCAGTATAAATCAGTATTTTATATGTAATGGTGTGTAACAAAACTTTTAAAAGTCTAGTTTAATAAATTTCATGTATTATGTACTGACGAAAATAATTTCTTGAATCAAGAAAAAGATCATCCTGACTAATGTTTATTTGTATTCAAGATAATTTAGCTATGCCAATAAAAAAGAAAGAAAATACTGCTGATATTATTGCTTTTTGATTGACAATTTATTGCCACAGACTTGAATTAAACGACAATAAGGAATGTAGTTACGGTTCAATACATTCCCTATAGTAAAAAAATTTAGGTGACGATTAGGCGTTTACATGAATTTTAGTAATTGAAATAAATCGCTTTTAATATTTAATACGGATTTATGACCGAGTTTTTGTCATTTAATTTTCCTATACCTAATTCTAACACTTTGATTCCCACTGACACGTAAATTTTGTTAAACACGAAAATTTCGAATGTAACAACTTTATTATCAAATACTTATTAGAAATAATGTTAAAAAGTATTAACAGCATTTTAAAAATAATAATAATAAAAAAATTCAAATTCAAATTTTTAAAAGTTGATTAGAGAATCAAAGATTATTATATCTTTTAACACATTGATTCGAATACTACTACGTCTAAAGAAAAAATGAGTTTATAATAAGAATTTTCAAAAATATTAACTTCTCCAAGTGAAAAAAAGTTTTGTTTTTCAAAATATACTAGCCTCTTTATGCGCTTAAGCTTTTATGTACATAGCGGTTTGCTATTAATTTATCATTTCCCGTGTTTCATTCAAAACTGCGAACAGCCATGCTTACTAGGGCTACAAAATCTTTATTTCCCATTTTTAGCTTGAAATCTAAAACATTTCATTTTTTCTCCTGTACCTATGTTGTCTACCTGATGTACGTACATACAGAGCTAGACAGAAATTCCAAAATGTCTTTTTCGACGAATTTTACAAACTTGAGGCTTGAGACGCGTTGGGCAGGCGCGCCTGCGCCTGGCCGCCATTCGAACCGTGCTGCGGACGGGCGTTCATTTTTTCAGGCGCTCGTTTCAATTTCAATAATTATTTTTCTCTTCTTTAATTACGCGCCGAAGATTGAAATTTTATCCGGCCACGTTTGAAAAAGCGCGCTTGTCTTATAAGAATATATACATTTGACACGACCGGAGCTTGGTGTGCGTCGAGCGACATAAACAATAAAAAACGTTTATTTTAATAAAAAAAATTTGCGTCGAATCAGCTTTTCTTAAATTAAAAACGCCTCGTTCAAGCTAATCGATATAGCCCTGTATTATCAAGGCGAAAGGGTTTCGTAACATCCCCTATATACCCGAAGCGGCCAATCAGTGAGCGCCACTTAAACGCTGAAAACAGCCCCTCGAATCGGACTGTTGCTCTACATTTCGCCGGAATACGTATATCTATATATGTCACGTTTATAGCTGAAAGTACTTATATAGTGCTCTTTTGCAAAAAAAAGGCGCATGCGCGCGGCGTTTCCGTTTGTCATGCATTTATTGTCAGATCGAAACACCTTTGCACTTTGAATGGTTAATAATAGCTAAAGGCATTCGTAAATGATAATTTAACGTCTATTCGAGTAAAAAGGTAGGGTTGATGATCCTTTAGCGTTAAATTCGAGAACAGAGTCAGTTTAGAGTTAATGAAGTTTAAAAAGTTGAAAATTTATCAGAAATTTTGCACGAGTCACTTGTCTTGTTTGTTACGCTACGTATGATGTAACGCTGAGATAAAATATTTCGAAGCTATCAAAGTAGTACTAAAATCACTTTATATCTCAAGTTAGAATTTATTCATACAAAAACGACGACTGCTATTTTATTATCATTTCGAGCTAAGTATTTTATTAAGTAGATATTTTTTCTAAACAATATAAAAACGACATTCTCAGCTCTGATGCAAGACATATACACAGTTTTATAAAAACGTAAATGCATTATCGAAAAAGCAGCGCCGCGCAAGTTAATATTTAAACCTACCAAAAATAAAAACACTGATCAAATCAAGATAGCCTCAATCAGCATATCCATATACTCTATTCTTACATTTATCCCCGAGCGATCGATATACATCTATTTATTCCTCTCTCGAAATAAACAAGTTTTCGCGCAAGCTACTCCGCCGCATCCAGAGCGAGACAGAGCAGCGGCTATCCATGAGACCTATATAACACAATTCGTACCTATATCACACATTAAACATATATACATATACTTACCTACTGTACGGCGCGCGCAGTGATTCTCAAACTATCGCGCGACTCTACAAATAATGATAAAAAAATATGTATAACCCCACTCTTGTGGAAACAAAAAAAAAAAAAAAAATTCGCACGGCCGGACGTACGACGTTATTCGAACTTTTATGTAATTGCAAAAGTTAGCCGGAGAAAAAACAGCGAGTTTTATGATCGAGGCGTTTCGCCTTAATTGTTATCGCACACCTTCCGTGTCGTGTTTCCACTTGCGCTGCGAGCGCGCGAAAATCAAGCGCTTTGATCGGCTTCGTTTTTATGCTCTGCGATTACGTAATCGCGCGGCGTTATTTGCGAATTTTGTTGCGCGGCGTATAAACGAGGTCAGCGGGCGTACCGAGGAAGGATTTTTTTTTCGTTTCGTTATAGTTCGCGTGCCCTGTGCGTTTATGTGGCTCTTCGATCATTCGATTTGTTAAAAGTGAAGAAATGCTGTTGCTGCTCCAGTCGTGATTGAAATGTTCAGTGCTAGAGTTGGGCACTGCCTTTTAGAGATGTATGTGTTTTAAGTGAAATAAATATGCATGCGTGTAATAATACTGAGAGATAAATAAAGAGAAAAAAATAAATAAAGCCAATGTATTTATAGCTAGTTATATACTCACGGGAACGAATTGGATTTTCGTCTTCCGATCTAACTGCGCTTTATTTAACTACCATCTTCGAAAATATTTGTACATTAAAACGTGGGACACACATCCTCATCGCGTTCGAATTATCGTTACTTTTATTTAATTATGCAGCTATGGTACAATGGTATCGTAACCGCAATGTCTCATCACCCATTATTATTTTTTAACTCTTATTCCATCGTCATTTAATAATTATAATTTTTTTTTATTCTGTCTGCTTATACGCATACTCTATTTTTTTTTTCTTTCTTTTCTTCCTTTATTGAAAAAACTTACGTTTTAAACTTTATTCCTTTTTCTTTTTCATTCATTATATTCCGATGTATATAAATTCGTCAATTGATTCTTTTTTTTTGCCGCTGTTTTTAAATTGTTTGTTCATCATCATCGCCATGTTATTTTTATAATAAAAATGTACTGGTCGGGCCAGTGCGAAAGGAAATAATATCAAGAACGTACACATGAACGTACGGCGGGACGAATTTTCGTTTTAACTCTCGGCTCAATCGCGACGCGACTTAAAAATTGTGTGCGCACACGGTCGCTGATAGGAGCGCGGCGACCTTATCTCTCGGCTTCATTTATTATTACAATATCTCTTGGCTACGTAACTCGGAAAAGCATAATCGTTCGATTATACGGCCACGGCGAGCGACGCCGAGTGGAGCTCAGCTTTCTCACTTCGAAACGATCCACTCGGCGACGCTCGCGGCCGATATATATATATATAGAGTTTACTTTTCATTACTGCGTTATCATTGAAAGAAACCTTTGCACTTTTTTTCATTTCATTTGCGATACTATTTTTAGGAAGAAAAATATAAATTCGACACGGGCGGCGCTCCTAAGCGCGACACGATCGCGATGTATATACCTGGTAAAATAAAAATTCGTCGGACGCTCGGTGGGGCGCGAGCGCGCGCGGACGTCAAGTGTGCAATCGAGAAAAAAAAAATGAAATGATAGCGATGAAAAATAAAAAAGGATCTTTGAATCGTTCTTCTTTATTTCAAATAATCGCGCGCGCTCTATATTCTTACTTGTCGCACATTTAAATAAAAAGTATACAATTCGATCGCGCAATACACCATGTTGTGTATGTGTGTATTTTTTTTATACGCTTACAACTGGAAAAATTACGCTCGAAACAGGGAGAGTTCTCGTGGGACCTTCGAACTTCGTCGCGTATATTATTTTCTTTTTTTTGTATCTGTATTTTCTTTTTTTATCATACTCCATTCATTAATCCATTGTTTTCTTCGTGAAATTTCATTTTAATACACAATTTCATACGTCCATAACATCGCTGTTACTTTTTTTTATACATTGCAGTTCGTCAGAAAATATACAATAGAACATTCCAATCCTCTCTCTCGTTTACTGATGGATAGGTATTACAATCACAATTATAACAAGTAAGTATATGCATGTCGAAAAAACATCATTATTTGTTTTTTTTTAAGTCTCGGACAATAAAAAAAGAAAAACAAGGTAAGTTCATCAATGCGGAGTGTCTGATCGTGTTCGCGCGCTTAACTCTCACCAAAATACAGTTTTATTTTTACTATAAATTGCATCGTTATTTTTTAGTTCATCTTGTTGCGAGTTCGCCGACGCATCATCCAATCCTCTCCCCCCGATTCTGAAATATGCCCAAGTGTCTAAAAGTGTGTATAACAACCTCTCCGCATTACGTTTACGTTTACAATTATTAGCATTAATAATAAAATTGTTCCTTATTCCATAACTTTATACATGCTATGTATAATTATTATGCAATGTTAAAGTCATACATTTCTCATCCACACTACCCGGCGCGAGCATCGCATTTAAAACATTCAATTCGGCGGCTCCAACAGACAGGCGAGCACATTATTGTTAAAAGTACCAGAGTTTGTTACATACTTCGATTGCTTGATTTTGTTGTTACAATCCAATATCATTCTGTTAAATTCAATAAAGGCTATTTTCAGCAATTCATTCAAATTTTCATGCACCACACAGGGTTGCCTGCCCGATGGCTTACCGCACAGATTATCAAATTTATTTGCTGTTCGCGCGTGTGTCAACTTTCTCAAATGTATTTTTTTCTTTTTTAATCAATCGTTTAATTACACATACCATTTTTTGCCGATAAACCCGACAATTGACAATAAACGGAAAGAGAAGACAAGAACGATTTTTTTTGAGAAAATAATAAGAAAAACTCAGTCATGCGCGCACTAGGTGAGAGACATTCGTTGAACTACAAACGCAAAATTGATTTTCAAATGTAAAAAAAAAATCATCACCCACAAATGTCCATTTTACACTATTTAAATACAATAGAGCTTTTTTCCTTACATCTTAAATAAGTTTTCGTTATAAAACTGTCCCGCGAAGAAAAGCCAGATGACGGCAAATACCAGATTTTTGTTTTCAAGTTACGTTCGACGAGTTGGCTTGGACAAAAAGAAAACGATAGATCCGCCGTAGACGGAGAGTCGGCAGAAAAAATGTAGGAGACAATCCCAAAAGTAAAGTTCGGCGTGTGAATTCACAGACGTGTTGTATATGTGTATGTGAAATTTAAGACGTACAAGATGATAAAGATAAATATGCATTGCTATTTGTTTAACGTTTTATTTTTTTCTGTTAATTTGTTTTCTAACTTTGCTGCTGCTGTTGCTGCTCTTGTCGTTCATAAAAAAAAAGAAAGACACATCCGTGAACGTAGCAGTAGCCGTCCAAGGGGCAAATAAGAAGTTACAATAGTAGACTTACAAAAAAGGTGTGTAAATAGCGACCTAAAGGGTCTCTCACAACGCATTATCCCTTTACATTTCGTGTCTTACGGAGGAAGGGGCGAACTTCTAGCTTTTTCTTTATCCGTCAAACGACCTAGCAAGTATTTGGTGAAGGCTAGGAGGCCAGAATTGCGAGGGCGCCGAGACCGACGACAAAGGACATTAACTGAAGGAACAGTAGGTTGACTGAATTTCGAATTGTTAATTCGCTACTCTACATCTTGATGCGTGTGTATGTAGGAAGGATGAAAATAATGGTGGTGGTGAGGTGTTCTTTTGTTTGTTTTCTCTAATGTGTCGGCCCAACGCAACTCCGGCAAGGTGTCTAAAACGACGATGCTGTTGTTGCTGTGTTGCTGATTAGGTTGAAATGTTGTTTGCAGAGATCGGGAGGAGATTGATCCGACAGGTGTTCGTCAACAACGTTGGTGTGCTTAAAACCAATACACTCAATATGAGAGTAAGTGTTTTGCTCGAGAGGACTGCCGACGAACGACGACGACGACAACGACGAGGACGACGAGGTTGCGGGCACACCGTCGGGCTCTTCCACCTCCCTTCTTACTTACACGCGGCTCTCCGCTCCTTCATTATGCGTCGTCCTCCTCGTCGTCCACCTCTCCCTCTGCCTCTGCTTCTGGGTCTTCCTCATCATCCTCTGTAAAACGGAATTAAACAATCATTAGACTCATTATATTATTGCTACACTTATCAAAATTATATTAAAACTTCTTTTTTAAACCATTGAAAAATATTTAATCACACAATTGATAGTTACAGTAAAACAATAACATTTAACGAAAAATTTACCTTCATCTAGGTCGTCCTCATTTTCTGGGATGTCTTCACCATCCTCATCCTCCTCCTCCTCTTCGACCTCCTCTTCGTCATTTTCAACATCATCGTCAACTTCATCCTCCTCGACCTCACCATCGCCGTTCTCCTCCTTCTTCTGTTTCTTAGGTTCGTCGTTCTTCTCCTGAAATTGAAAAATTAGATTCATCAGTAATGGCATCGTCTTTTACTTAAACTAGAAAGAATTCTTTCATTGAAAATTTTAGAGAAACGTTAAATACCAGACATTTATATAAAAAAAGACATCTCTAACCGCGCGCGCATACCCTTAAAAAGCAAATCCCTACCCGCCCGATACAACCGCGCGAAAGAGAGCGAGCCGGAAGTGAGCGAAGGGGGCGAGTTTTCGGCTTTTTTTTTTCTCTCTCTTGCTGCTGTACTACCCCTTTCGCTGGCGCGTCAAAAGCAGGAGGTAACGAGAAAGAGAGAAAGGGCAAAAGCCGAGCGCAGAAGGTACATGTATATGTATACTGTTACGCGGAGCGCTTGGCGTGCCGGCCGGCCGGCGCACATGCCGCTATAGCACAGTGCAAGGGTGAAATTTTTTTCGGTGGGGTCGCTGGATCGCGTCTAACGTACGCTTAGAGAAAGGGAGACGGACATTTCGTCCGATGGGCTCTTTAATTGCAAATGAGTAACGGACAATTTTTCGAGTATTGTCAAGTTGACCAGTAACTTTTTCACAGATAAGAAAAAGAGTTATTTGGTTCAAGAAAGCTTCTATAAGAGAGGCATTAGGAGTATCTACGCGAAGAGGAGGAGAAAAACACGGCTGCCTTTCTATTGTGTTGATACTCGCTCGATTTTAAAACGGCATTCATCGTGTCGTACCGCGCGGCACTTGTTATCGGATCGATTCGATTAGCTATACAAATAGCGCGCGAACTGCCGGCCTCTTCAAGCCCAAGCAGCGAGAACAATAATCAAGAAGCGTCTCTCGAAAATTTCCCGAAATTTTTTCCCGCTTCTCGGGAGGTTCGCTCAATGGGTGTAAATCCTCTGTGTTTTTATAAGGGGGGGGGGGGGGGTAAAGAGAGAGAGTGCAGTGCTCAGGCAAGGAGCGCGACTTCCACTCGATACAGCCAGGCAGGCGCATACAAAAGCAGCCGGCGCAGAGGAAGTGCAGAGAAAGAGGAAGTGGGCGCAAGCGCACACGAATATATAGGAGCTAACTACAAGCGCGCGGTAGCGCAGCGCCGTATATACAGAGGGAGGGAAAGAAGTGCGCGCAGAGGGCGTAAAAGACTGGCGTTTCGGGTAAAGCTGCATCGCCGATGACGCTGCCTCGTTTCTTCCATTTCGCTGGGACCTGACGATTTTTACGGTTACAAAGCCGATCGGGATTCGCACGAACGAAGCGAGATTTTTTTTCGTTCGAACGGGAATGAAGTTGCGCTTGTGATTGGTGTAAAGAAAAAGCTGGCTCTCTTCGCTGCGGCGAGGAAGGAGAGGCGCGAGCAATGGGGAAGCGAAGCTACACGCGATTGGTGGCCGAGCTCTCTCTCTCTCTTTCTCGAGCATAGAACGCGGAGCGCGCGCGCGCGCGCGCAGCGAGCCGAGCAGAGCAGCCGTCAAGGGGTGCTCAAAGCTAAAGAGCGGCCGATTGTTGCCCTGAGAATTCCACGAGCTTCGGCATTTCGATGGGACCTTACGTCAAGTACTTTAAGGGCGTCTATGAGTCTTGCAAAAATATACTTATAGATGATGCCTTCTTGTCTTTGATAGGAAAAATACGATCAATAACGAGAGCGAAATCTGAAAAGGTCCAATCAAACTTAAAAAGACTCCGGGCACAGCCGACCTCTATTCCGGCCACTTCTCTAAGCGAGAGGGCGGGGATGGAAAAAGACGCGGGCCACGAAGCAGAAGGCTTTTTTTGGCGGGAAGAAGAAGGAGGGCCGCATATATAGGGAGAAGACCGTCAATGCCCGCGTGCGCGCGCGCTTTTCGGCCGGCATATATAGCAGCGGCAGCGCGAGAAAGAAGAGAATCAGCTAGGCATGTGTATGAGTGCATATATATAACGTTTATCGGAGAAATTTCGAGCGCACGCGCGCGCTAGCGCATAACTAGGCGCTAGGCCGTAGGTGTTCGATGCATAATTTACTCCGGCGCTTTTCCGGCGCTTTTACGCCTTAGACGCCATTGTTCCTCCGGCTTTTCCGGCCATTCCTCGCGCGTCGCGTTTTTCTTTTCGGTTGAGAAAACCTTTTTTTTAAGGAGAGAGGCGGAACTGGTTCTCACGCGGCTGTGAGGATAAGGCTTGAGAGGGAGATTCCGGGTAATCGAGGTTTGTCGTGATGTTTAGTCAAATACCAATGAGAATAAAGTGAATTAAGAAAGCACTTGAATTGATAATTGATTATGTAACGTTAGAATTAATAATCATTTTGGAGCGATAGTAGGTTTTGTAGGTCTTGCGGAGAAAATACATTTCGGAGCATCAGTCAAAAGAACAAAAATCTGAAGCTCGAAAATCATCAACTTCCATTGCGAAAGAGCCTATCCCCTCATCGAAACCCCGATAAACAATTTCCTCTCGCGCCCCGCCAGTCCCATCATTTCGGAGCAAACTAGAGCAAACGCTCACCCCAACAGTCTCCAAATCTCATCCCGCCTCAAACCCAAAAAACCCATACCCTCAATAAAAAAAAAAAAAATCAGTTTCCGTAGCACAAGCTCGGCCACGGCGTGCTCCGAAAGGCGACAGTGGCGTCGCCGCTTGACGACGCTCAGCCTGTATATAGGCGCACACAACGAGAGAGCGCGCCAGAGAAGCGTAGCGCGTGCTCGCGTAGTACATATCGCCTCTCTCGTGTCCCCGTCTTTCTCTCGCGTATTACACGGATATGGAGACTATCGGGGAGAGCGGGCCGAGCCATTGCCAATAACAAGGTCCCCGCCAGATAACCCAAAGCTGTCTGTCTTTGCCGGCGTCGCTGGCTATCGCGATCCGGCGCGCGCCGGTCCTGCCTGCCTGCACCCTGCGAGTTTCGCTAACGAGAAACGCGTCCGATTGTTTTTTTCTGCGGCGGCGTTCGTTTCGAGATCGCAGAGAGCCAATC
>JAPYZA010004594.1:0-24621 GCA_030522685.1 Eupelmus azureus | reverse complement strand
AATAAAATGGTCAAAAGAGACCTCCGTCTGCACCCTTGGCTATAGCAATGTATTTGCTAACTGTAGACTATGCATATTTTCGTTGTACATACCAACAGTTACTAAAGCTTATGATCTTGTTTATAATTGTACACATTTGTGTACCTTGTTGTACATTTCTATATACTCTAAAGGTTTCATTTTTATCTAAGAATATTCGTCGCCATCTAGTGATTGTTATTGACACTAATGGTAAGGTACATAAACGTACAAAATTGTATAAAAATGTGGAAAGGTATAAATAAACGTACAAAAGTGTATAATTGTACATAAATGTACAAAAATGTACGTAAATGTACAAAAAAGTATAAGGTACATAAGTGTACAAAATAGTATAAAAGAAAGAGATTATGACAGAAATATATACTTCTGTATATTTTTTAACTGTTTGATGCCTTTTTGTACATTTATGAACACTTCTCATTTTATTTTTACTAGGGCGAATCGACGTTCATGTATTACTGCCCAACGAATGAACGTTGTTAAATAAAATATCGTTTATAATGTTTTTGAAGGACTAGTTAAAACACCGATAAGGTTATACAATTTTGGATCGTTCTAAACGATATTTACTTTAGACAGTGAACATTAGTCATTTGTTGTAATATTTGATTATATGATTAAATTTTGATAAGAATTACGAGCAATTTTAAAGACGTCATTAGAATAAGTAAGAAAATTCTCTCGTAACGAATAAATTTCGTTTTTTCTTTGTTAATTTTAACTGTTAAAATTGATTAATTATATAAAAAAATCTTTAATTCGTTTAAATGTGTCTTACCAACATCTTCAGTTGTTGCGTTAGGCGCCGCTAGGGCAAATCGTATTGTGTATCTTTGATTGACCTTTGCCGGTACCACGTGTATTTTTCCTGAATCGTTGATGGCACTCAGAAGTTTTTGATTCAATTTATCTGATCCTTTGGCGCGGAAGCACACCAAACCTAACGTTGAAAATTACTACTATTAAGCTTCCGGTGTGTAGGATAAGTTCTTAAGTCAAAAATAATATTTCATCCCTAGACGTTATTTTAAAGAATTTCCAACCTTTATCATTATAATATCTTTTGTTAAATAATTTGTAACTTACCTCAACTGCATTGCACAACTCGAACCTTGAGTCCTTTTTGACGAGCATCTCAAAGCGTTTGGCAAGTTGACAATGATTACGAATGTAAGTTTAAAAGTCCCGATATACCGTAATTTCTTATGACGAATCATAATTTCAACGATCGAAATCTTCGGTTCAGGGGGATACTCCAGTGTCTTTATTTTCTTGAAATTTATTTTTTATTTTTTACTTATTTTCTCAATAATTTGAAAGTTATTATAATGTTATCAGTAAAAGTATTGATTGAACTTGTTACAACTAAAACATTGTTTGCAAGATTTCAATATTTTATCCAATTATCGAAAAACTCTTAAAAACTCGTCAATAAAGCATTACTTTTAAAAATTTGTCGCAAACAATACCGAATTCCTTAACTAAACTTTCCAACTTCTCAAGATTACTACATTGCTCATCTATCTCTACAAAACATCGAAACTGCACTCGAAAATCGAAAAAAGCGCTCCCGAGCTTCCCTCTCTTAAATAAACAAAGTAATATACAAGAAAGGTACACAGGCGCATCTGTAGTCAATGGCTGTGTCGGCGTGGGTATGCTGGATGTAGAGCGAATCGACTACGAGGGCGCTCGTCAATTTGAACCTATCGCGCACCCAGAGACAGGAGCAGTCGAAGTTCGTCAGTAAAAACTTGTTGGGTTTCTATTTTCAAAAATATAGTAAAATAAGTTTGACAAACTTTTTCCAAATGTCATACATTTATTTATGCTATACAAAAATTTTATAGAAAAACCTAGAAACTCTTTCAAACATATCTGTAGATGGCTTTTTTCTTAAGGTATTAATACTTCCTAATAAAACATCGAAAAGCTAAAAAATGAAATTAAGCTTATATAGAGATAAAGGTACTAACACGTATCCAATGCGACAACTTCTCTTCTCGACCTCTGAATTCAGCTATCTTAACCCTGACTGGTGAAACACAGATTTTGTTTGTATAAAAGACATATTAACATTTAAAATCATCATCAATTTTAGCAAGAGTTGTATGACTTCTCTAAAGTAGTCCAAACTTTCAAATTCAGATTCCTTTCAATGAAATGGACTGTAATATCCTCGAATTATCAGCGTTTCGGATCATGATACCTAAATGTTCAAAATCCGCAAAACTTTTATTTAATTTCAGGTTTTTCGGTAGGGTACGTACAGTGAATTTTATTTATTTGATCTAGAAAATATGTTTTTTATTAAACTTAAAGTTTTTCAATTTACTAAATAATATATACATAGTAAATATTACCCAGAATATCTTTTAAATAAAATTTTTAGTGTTAAAAAGTCAATCTATTTTACACATAGTCTGAGAAATGAACATCAGCTGTTTTTCTTTAATGTTCAAAGTAGTCCATTGGCAGTAAATAAGAAATTAACAAATAAATCTCAATTATTAAATCTTTTATTCAGACATATTCGTTATAAATTTGTTTAACATGAGATTGAACAAAACTAAAAAAATGTTCTATTGAAATTACGAAAAGTCCCACGGCCCAACCTCCAATTAATATGTAAAAACAAAAATTTAAATGCCTAATCTGTAAATTTTCATATCGATCAACTGTTTGATGATTTTGTTTAAAAACCTGCTTAACCTTACGTTGGTGAAACTCTTCGGCAAATCCCCCTTCGTTTATTTTTAAGAAAATCGAATTAAACTTGTAAAGAAGGGGCAAATCATCTGCACATAAATAAGCGAGGCTTTTCTCGATTGTATAATCTCTTACATTATTAACAACATTATTATTGTAGCCATGAAATACTAGAAAATACTTTGTAACTATGCAGCCAATACGATCTCCTACAAGCAGATGATCCATACATTTCATAGTATTCATTACGTGGAAACGCTCTCGGATCTCTTCAAACCATATTACATCTAAATAATTTGACTGTCCATAAATTGCAAGGTCAAACTTGACTAGATCTTCAGCTGAATCAATAAGCGAATAATATCCTGGTATAGTATTAATTGCATGCAACAGACTATGAACATACGTACTAATAATGAATGAAGCGTAGATCAAAGTGACTAAAAAAATTTTACTAAAGTTATTTCTTGGTCGTATTAAAGTTGTAACATTCATAAACATTCGTAAAAAATTAAAAATTGCTCTTGAGATTGGCAATCGTAGAGCATATTTCAAAGAAATAACAGATGCACAGCATAGTGCTGTCAAGATTACAATAACTTTTTTGTTGAAAACTAACAAAAATTTATCAGCAAAAGTTAAGGAATATTTTTTTGTTACGATCAGAACTTTGCCGCTATCAATATGATACGTTTGAGCTTTCCAGTAAGAACGTGAATAAAATGCAATCATCGAAAAATCCACTGTTTTACTTAATAAATCATTCATTACTCCTTTGGATTCCCGAATTGATCCAATATAGTCCATAAATTTTACTGTGATAGTTGCATTAATATGATTTAATGCTATACCTAAAATCTCAGCCCAATTGCCTCTAAATCGATTGAATCCCTGTTTAGTTTTATCATATTTATTTCTTGAATCCTCAGCCATAATATTTGATTTTAAAGTATAACCATTCAAATTTTTTGTTTTATCAAAAAATAAATTTTCGCAGAACGTAGAATCTGTTTGAAAATATTGTTAATTAATTTATATTTGTATAAAACAAAATCTGCGATACTCAAGTTTAAAGAAACAAAATAACAATGAAAATAAAAAAACAAGATTGAGCTGGTCCTTTGTTAATTTAACCTGCCGGACTCACAAGAGAAATTTACACATTATAAAAAATAAATGTTAGTAATTATTGAAAACTTCATGGTGTGAAATTTAAAATTCTCATTTCATAGGATATGAATTTTGAAATCGATTAAAATGTAGACTTTATAATATTTTAAAATTTTTTGAAAATTAATTTATATTTAAACTGTATTTTATAAATACATATTCAAGAATTTTGCTAAATCCAAATAATCAGATTATGTACATTTCTTCAAGTAAGTCAATTAAAAAAGAATGTAAGTAATATTAATGCTTTGTTTTTGTAATATCTGTTTTATTTTACTCAACGTTGAATAATTCATTTTTATGCGTCTCCTTAATACAAGTCCAAATTTTATTTAATTAAAAATTGCGTTATTCAAATAAAAAATCTTTATTTTTAAACTTACTATAAATAATGTTTGAGTCTCGAACATAGTTATGTGTCAGTAATGCCCACGACTCATTGATCCTATTAGTATTTTCTGTTGTGTTCCAAAATTTTGGTGATTCTGTCGAGTATGGATTGAAAGTATATAGTTGTAATTGATTCTTGAAATCATGGCAAGTGTAAATAACAAATAATGTACTAAACATCCACATTGAATACAACAAATCATGTGCTGATCCACAACTTTGTGAAAAGTTTGTATTAATAAGAACAAATAATGCTTCATTATTCCACCAAACTGAGTCTCTCAGTTCTTCCAAAATCATATTAAGAACAACTTTGGATGAAACAATGATAATAAAACTGGTTGCCGGATAATTATTACTTATAGCAATTGATTCATTTAATGTATAAAGTCTATGAAAGCGCTTATATTTTTTGAAGATATCGTAATCATTTCCATTAAATAAAGTGATAGGAATTACGGATAAAAATAATGAATGAATCAAAGCAGAATCATTTTTACTTTGAAAAATAAATATAAGATTATTACTCTGATTATTATTGAAGTTACAATCCATAACTTCTCCCTTAAAATAATTCAAATTGTATGAGTAACATTTTATTAGTAATAGTTATATAAAGAGCTTCGTATACTTACGGACTCATCAAATATTTTATTAATATCTTCATTATACAATAATGCACTTTTTGTTTCATAATAGGGCAAGAAAAATATGTTGAATACATAAATATAGAATAAAATATTTTTTAATTGGAATCCCATAATATACTTAAGCCAATTTTTTTTTTTAATATAACAATATATAATTCTTTAAAAAAAATATATTTCAAGGTTGATTTAAAATATTACGTCTAAAGGCACAAGATTATAAAGTTCTTTTTAAACTAAAATAATTATGAAACGCCGTGTCATGATAAAGATCTCAATCATTTTAAGCGATCCGTATCATAACAAACAAATAAAAGCATGTTTCGTATTTTAAAAAATATTAAGAAGCTTTTATACAAATTGTTTAAAAGTAAATTAAGCAAGAAAAATTGTGCAATGATAAAAATCACAAATATTATGAACAATCCACGTTATGAAAAAGAATATGAAAGTATATACAGTTAAAAATGTTAAATATTTAAAATATTGATAAAATGTAAGTAAATTTTGCATTATATAAATACGTACTAATAATACATCATGCACCAAGGGAGTAATGCTGTATATTATTCTCGAGGATGGTTTAATATTTGTTTATAAAATTAGTAAAATAAGTAATTACCCGGAAGACTGATTGACTTTACTGTCGTGATGCATAGTACTTTATTCCCATCTTAACTGTGGGCACTTATTCGTTTTTATTTTATTTTTTCAACAATTTTTCTATTTTTTCTAATTAAAATGCTAGCAGAGAAAAAATGACCGAGAAGGTAAATAATGGCCTAGGGCGAAATAATGGCGTATTATTTCCCTTCTAGAATAATATGTGGTAGGTTTTATGAACACTATTGAGTGTTGGTCATATACCTGAGTAAATTAACACAATAACGATCTAGTTATATCGATCCACCTAGGTGTATAAGTGCATCAAATTATGCGTAAGGGGCAATTCGAAAGTCGAAAAGTTTACAGGTGCACGGCTGCTCGACTGTCGAGTGAGCACATCCATTGGTAAAAATGTTAATGTAATTACAATAATTATGTTATAGTAGTTGTTGATAATTATTAAAATCTTAAAGCTAAATAAGTAAAGTAATAAATATCAGTAGTAAATATTTTTTGAATATTAGTAAAAATGTGTTAAAGAGTTGAAGTTGTCGTTTGTGGTAATTTTTAGATGAAAGGTTAAAATAATTGATATTTGCCGTACCAAGTTGTTATAAATCAGTTTTATTTAAACTGTCATTACTCAACGTTTCGGCGGACTTAACAACCACCCTTTTCAAAACTTAGCAATTTAAATTTTAAACTAATAATTATATAATACCGACATGTTTAACGACAGTTTAAATAAAATTGATTTACAACAACTTGGTTCGGCAAAGATCAATTATTTTAAACCTTTCGTTACTAAAAATTATCAACAATTGACATGTTAAATATAAATTACTGGATCAAAAACGATTCAACGGGCATAAATGGATTAATTTTCTTACCGTAGTTCATCCTTTTCATGAGTTAATCTAAATGGAGTTCATCAGTGTGGATTTTATCAGATGTGATTACCTATCGTAATATAAATATTATTGTCATTTTATTATTTAAGGCAATATGTCACCGTCAATTACAGGGATCTAGAGTTCATATTCTACTTAATTTAAAGAAAACGTTAATCTGATATGTTATTAAAATTTAAGATCCCAGAGAATTATTTTATCAAAATTTAAAATTATATGAAATAAATGGATCCCTCTGACTTAATACAAAATAGGTTTAATATTGTTTTAATAATATTGTTTTTACAGCATATTGCAAGAATGTAATGTCAAAATTGCAATTAGAAGTTCAGAAATGTACCAACGAGAGAATGTCACTAATGAAAGAAATTTTTAATAAAATTCGTGTGATAAAAATGTATTGCTGGGAAAAACCTATTGAGAAAGCTATGTACAGTAGAAGAAGGTTTGTTAAATTTGAAATAACAATGTTTTTACTAATTTTATAAACAATTATTGCCTATGAATATATTTTTTGTATTTTTAGATGTGAAATAGACATTCTAAAAGTTGCTTCCTGTAAAAAAGGTGTAAGTTTAGCGACTTTTGTATTCAGTGAACAAACATCGTTGTTTTTGGCAATTCTAGTTCACACGCTCACGCAGAATATTTTATCAGCCGACAAACTTTTTTCGACTGCATTATTTTTTCTTATTTTACGAAGATCTTTGACTTCCCTTTATCCTAATGCTGTGTCTACTGTCCTTCGAGCAAATTTTTCTGTAAATCGTATCCAGGTAATTTTATGAAGTAAAGTAAATTTTAATAAAATAAACTTCAATTGTTCATTCTTTTACAATTTTATGTAGGCTTTTAAAATTTGATTTATTTTATTTATAGTTTATATAAAATATTGTAATAATATATGTAATATTGATTTTAAAAAATTATAGAAATTCTTACTTCTCGAGGAAGTTGAACCGCATCTATCTTTATCTATGTTGAGCAATGATACTTCAACTATTTCTATAAAGAATGTAAATGCCTCGTGGATCAACGCACCAAATGCTTTTTCTTTACAAAGTATTGACATTTGCATGGCTCCAAAAGAGCTATACATCGTTACAGGTCCTACTGGTGCAGGAAAGGTATATTTACAATCATTGAATTTAATATTAAAGTAAATAATTTTATTATTGTTATTTTTACGATAAAAATAACAAATACTATATTAAAATTGAAGCTTTTCGAAAGTCAGTTTTTAGCATATAGAATAATCACGGATATTTTTTTACTAAAAAATAATTTTCTCTTTGCAGAGCTCTTTTTTACATTTAATACTGGGAGAGCTCCGACCGTCGACAGGAGACATTTCCGTCTATGGTAGTATTTCTTACGCTAGTCAAAAAGCTTGGATATTTCCAGAAACGATAAGGAACAACATTCTTTGCAGTGAAATATATGAAGAAGACAGATATATCGAAATAGCAAAAATTTGTGATCTTGCGGAATTTTTTGATGAACTGCCTTTAGGCGATGAAACCTTTATAGGGGATGAAAAATCTGTCTTGAGTATTGAGCATCGCTCCAAAATTAATTTAGCAAGGTATATTACTTAAAAAATAACTTAAAATAAACCTAATTATAAATAACAATAATAAAGTAGCAAGCAAATGCTAAATAGTAAAAATAAAATTCCAAATAATAAATTTTACCTTTTCTTTTTTAATTAGAGCACTTTATAAGGATGCAGACATTTACTTAATAGATGACTCATTTACATTACTAGGTAAAAAAATGTTTGAAGATTGCATTGTAGATCTTTTAAAGGATAAAACAAGAATAGTTACTACGTCTGAAGAGTTGCAGCATTTAAAGGATCCAGATACAATAATTTTATTGAATCAGGTTAACCTTTAATTATTTTAATGGTTTTCATAATTATATACTCAAATATATATCGACTTAAAAAATTTTGAAATGATCATACCTTTTTCTGACTAAAGTAATTTTAAAATTTCAGGGTAAAGTAGAATTTGTAGGACCATTTTCGAGCTTCGAGAACAGCCACAAATTTGTTGAATTAAAAAAAGTTCAAACTAACACTACAGTCATAAAGGAACCAAAAGAAAATAAAAATATAAATTTTACTACCGGTTTAACTTCTCAAGTAAATATTGACACAGAAAAAGAATATGAAGAAACCGAAGGACTTTTACGGAAAAGGAGTGTCTTCAAAAGTTTGTATTGGAAATATTTTAAATCTGGTGGCTCAAACTTTACAGTTACTATTTCATTACTGTTTTTCACTTTTTCTCAATTATCCATTTGTGGAAGTGCTTACTGGATAACGCAATGGTACGTATTTTTTTTTTTAATAACATAAAAATAATAAACGCATCAATAAATTTTAAAAGTTAATGTTCTCACTTATATATTTCAGGACCAATCGAGAAGAATTATACTTTACGAGTACGGTTAATGAGAAAAAGTTTATAAATTCTTCGTTGGAAAAAGACAAAGAAAATAAAAACGTAACGATTTTCGAGAAAGAAGAAACGTTCATTTTTCCTGATACAGAAACAGAACTTTACGTATATGGCGGATTTATTTTAGGGACGATCGTATTTAGCATAATTAGAAATGCAATATTTTTCAAGATTTGTTTGACTGCAAGCGAAAGATTTCATAATAACATGTTTGCTCGATTCATTAAAGCACCGATGCAATTTTTCTATACTAATCCCAAAGGTACCAACTTTTCAGCCAGTATAGTTTATATATATTACAAAAAAAATTTTAAATTGCTTATGTTTTGGTTATAGGAAAAATTCTCTATCAGTTTTCTAAAGATATGGGTCGGTTGGATGAAAATTTATCAAGCTCGATTCTAGACGTATCTGAAATATTTTTTGCCAGTATTGGTATCGGAATTCTGCTGATTATAAGTGACTATTGGTCAATTTTTCCAATTTTACTAACAGCATACCTTTATTTTAAACTCTATGATTATTATCTTTTAACTATTCCAAAAGTGACGGCGATAGAGGAAAATGGTTGGTATAAAAGTGATTAATCTGTCAAAAAATAGTGTAAGCATAAGCTTGCTTAACATTACTTTTTTTTTATCTCATCATTATGCCGAAAATTTCATATAAGATTTTGCTGCGGAATTCATGAGCGAAACATGTGGGAACTATGTGGGACCCACGAGAATCCCTCATGAATCCTGCAGCAAAATCTAACGTATATGTCTACTATTAAAAGGAAATAATTAAAATTCAATCAATAATAAACAAAATAATCTCCATTACAGTAAAAACGGAGTGCTTGCCGCACGTGTACTCGGCACTATCAGGCCTACCTAGCATCCGCTGCAGCCGTGCCCAGAAGCTCTTGCTTAGAGGTTTCTCCGATTGTCAGGACCGTCAGACAGTAGGACGCGAGATCGTAGTAGCAAGCGCGGCTGCTTTTGGTCTCTGGTTCGACCTTTTGTTTGCCCTGCTACTTGCCCTGGTCAGCTGTAGTTTGGTTTTGATGGGCAGAAATGGCGTCGACGCTGCTTTCGTTGGTTTGGCGATGATGGAGCTAGCCTTACTAAAATGGCTGGGTGAAATGGGTGAGGATCGATTATTTGGGTGTATGGTAGTTGAGATTGATTATAAGGGCAAAAATACAGTAAAAATTACTACATTCAGTTCAGTGAAAATACCAAACTCTGTATAAATGAATTGCCACGCGCATACAACAATAATTTAACTAGTGATTTTTATTATGAGTGGTAGAAATTTCGCTATTTGAAACTAAGAAATGGCTATTTTGTAGACATTTCTTAGGTTTTAAACCATTAACTGGCTATTAAGTGTCTATTTAATAGAACAATTTCTACCAGAGATTTAGAATAATTTAAAAAATTGAGGTTGCCACGTGGTAAAAGTCAGTATTAATAAAATCTAAGAGAAAAGAGTTTTAATTTAAAAAATCATTATAAATGGATCGTTACGAATGATTTTTCCTTTTATTCAATTACTTATTACTTTTCACCCGACAGAAAAATAAATCAGAAATAAAACTTGCAGATATTTTATAAAATAACACTCATTTTCATCAATAATATATTTTACTAAAATTAATTTTTGTCTCCTAAACAAGAGTCAAGAGAAAAACAATGAACAATGTTATTTTTCGAGTTCAACTTTTAAGCAAAGGTTTCTACAAAAATATTATTATAAGATATAAAAACATAAAAACATATATTTTTTAAAGCAATTTTTATAATTTTTACTGAAAGTCTAAAGATTAAAAAATTGATTAGCAGTTCAAGCAATTATTGTTTATAAGCGAATGTTCTTCCTCTCTTATGAAAAAATATTTTTGGAAAGTAAGAAAAGGAAAATAATAAAAAAAAGGTAGTTAAAAATTGTCTGTTGTGTCAAATGTTAAGTGATTGAATAAAGGAGAAAATCACCTGATTTTGCAAAAATTGAATATTTTCAAATACAAGCAAATTTTTACCAAGGCATCCATTTATAACGATTTTTTTTTTAAATGAAACTCTGTTCTCGTACATCGAGCAAATTCATAATTTTTGGCTAACTTCATCATTTTAACTTAAAATACATAATATAGACAAGTACGAAACAGTGTCGCAAAACAGTTTTTTGTGTACCTCTGCGCATTTTCGTTCATTTATATAACATCTAACTGACGAATTTAAATAGCTTTCCTCATTTATTTCAAAAAAATCATATTTTACTACAATATTTTATTCTTGATTCAAAATCTATTTGATATATTAGGTATGAGATCGTCTGAATATGCAATGGCAGAGAGATTAAGACTTGAAAAAGCATGTAAATATGCTGAAATAAAACCAGAAGGATCAGACGAAAATACAATTGATGAGAATGAATTAAAATTTTGGCCAACTAAGGGTGATATTAAATTTGACCACTTATACGCCAAATATGGTGAAGATGATGAACCCGTTTTGAAGAATCTTAATTTTACCATTGAAGCTGGTTCAAAGGTATTCGACTTTAATAATTATTATCCAATTTTAATTAAAATTCTTTTAGAATTTTCTGTTTGCCATTGTTCAGTCTGTTTTTATGTCGAGGAGTGAGGAATAAAGAACCCTGTTAAAAATTTCCGATTAGAATTTATTGAAAACAATTAAAATAAATTGATTTTAATCGAGTTTAAATAATTTTAATACTGCAATGAATTCAAATCGATTAATTTTAATCGTTTTAAATAGATTACAATCGACATTTTTTAACATGGATGTATGTATATCGTAAAAGTCGCGCTACCTATTTCTACTTACCCACAGTTGAGACGTGAGTTAATTTACTGAATTTCATTAACCACCGCTCAATAGAACTCATTTATAAAACCGAGCCAATTTTCACGCAATCAAAAATGAGAAGTAAAATAAAATTACCTTTTTATCAAATTGCATTTTATAGGTTTTTTTTCTCTAACTTTCATTTGCTTTATCGAAATTCAAAATTGGTTAAGTGATTGAAAATTTATCATACTAAACTAAAAAATTTTCAACTTGAGGATGATGCCAAAGTGTTATCTAACTAAAAGGGTGCATTATGGTTAAATTAGTAATAACGCAGAAGAAGGTTATTGGCATTATAGCCACGGATTTAACAAAATATTTAAATATCAATAAATATAATTTTGTAATGCGATATATAGTTTTAAACTCAAATGCTCCGTTATTTCTCACTCTTCAATTATATATCCGTACATTACTAAAATTCATATATATATATATATCGAATAAAAAGCTGTAAAACTCACTTAAAGGTCGTAATAATCCAAAACGCAATCAGCGAAAAGTCATCCCTCACGTCAGCTCTCTTCCGACTGGCCAGCATCGAAGGTTCCTTGATAATCGACGGCGTCGATACTGAAAACGTGGATCTTGGCGTGCTGCGAGATAGAATTTCTCTTGTCAGTCAAGAGACCGTCTTTTTCTCAGACAATCCGAGGGACAATCTTGACATTTTCCGTGAGTTTGGCGATGATATTCTCTGGTCTGCATTGGAAGTTGTTAAGTTGGATCGGAATTTTCCAACATTGGATCATTCTTGCAATTATTTAAGGTAAATTTCTGTTGAAAAGGGGAAATTGAATCGGTATGTAGGACTCATGTGGGATTTATGTGGGTCCTTGGAGGAATCACGTAGGAAAAGTCAGGAATTTACGTGTGATTTTTCTGCAAGCTTTTCTTGCGGATCTTATATAAATTTATACAAATTTATATATAATACAGAATCGATACAGGATATAGATCGATTAACATATACGGGATATAGATTCGATAGCATATAATCAGGTGTAATCTATACGAAAATTATATCGAACAGAACGATTCACAAAGGTTTTAAGTATGCCGAAATAATTCATATTTTGTAGGTCCCATACGAGTTCCATTATATACAAATTTGTATAAATTCATATTATATATACGATCCATATGTAAAAAATGTGGGAATTATATGGGTCCCAATAGGATCATGCAGCATTGAAATTATACACGTGGGTATTTTTTTATGATCATTTCCACAAGGATTCACTCTTATGGAAAAGCTCTGCAGAATTTTTGCATAAACTCTGCAGAATTTCTTCATAGTTTCTGCATAATTGCTGCATAGTTTCTGATTTTTTGAAATAATAAACATAGGAAAACGATTTCAAAAATATCAATGTCTGCGTTACATAAAGCACTGTATGTACCACGGACAAGGACTTATCGCCCTTGGCACATAATGTACTATTTTATGCAAAGATTGTTTCCAGAATTGCGGGTAAAATTTTAATCTGATAATAGTTTCTGCATAGTTTCTGAGCAATTTATGCAGAAATATTCTACAGAAATATTCTATTAAATTTATGCAGAAATATTCTGCAGAAAATGTGAAAAAATCTGCAGAAATTATGCAAAAATCTATGCAGCAATAATGCAGAAACTATGCAGAAATTCTGCAGAGGTTATGCAGAAATTTTGCAGAACTTTTCCATAAGGGCACAAAAGTTCCACGTGGTCAGGATCAGGACGCAATTGCAATCTTTCAATAAACATAAAATGATTGCGACTTTGAAAATGGAGAGAATAATAATTATTACATCAGAGTGTGACTATTTCACCGTACTTTTTTACTTTAACAACTAAACATTGCGTGCGCCACCAGCATTTTGCTCACATTTTTATAATTGTGATAAACAACTCAAATATTAGCGATAAACAAATCAGCGCGATCGAAAAACAGCCAACCAGAATTTAAGTTATCTGGCAACAAAGATCGCTCATATATATTTTATAAGTGACTAGTAAATCATCACACACACTACGTGCGCGCCAGCGCACTTTTTTTTACTCTTAATGATAAACAAACTTTACTTAAATATTAGCGATAAATAAAATCAGCGCGATTAAATTCGAGCCAACCAATCAAAAGCTGAGTTATCAAGCAATAAAGTTCGATCGTGGATGCTTTTAGTTATAAGTAGCATTTATATTATGTATCGTCGTGTCAAAAAAATCGTTTTTCAATAACTATAAATGTTATTATTTACTATTTCCTTTTACTCTAGACTTATGCAGATCAATAGATATTGGACATAGATTATTTTACGGGCCACAGACGATCCGTGACATATGTATATTGGAGAGTTCCTTCGTAAATAGAAAACTTAATTATTAGGCTATTTTCAATTTTTTAAAAATAATCATAAAAATCATTCAATTAAACATCCTAATTATAATAAGATTTTGATGTAATAATTATATTTGCATAAACTTATACAATAGAATAGTTTGTTTATTCTTAAATCAGCTATACTTTGCTTAAAATAAATTTACTTTTTTGTTTTTTGATATTTAACATAAGTAATTCTACAGTATAACATACAATTTCTTTGTCAGACCCCTATTTAAAATTTTGGAAAAAAAAAACGGATTAAATCGAATTGAAAACTTATACGTTCCAATATATTTATTTCATATAAATCTTTCTAGATTTAATCCATTTGCAATTCGTTCAATCTGTAATTTTAAATAATGATCTTTGCGGTACTTAAATATATTTGTATGACGGTTCATCCAACGTAGGTGCAATTTGCTAATAATTTTTTATTTTGAACATAAACATTTAAATGAAATATAAATGGATTATTTCTTATATTATATAGCCATAAAAGTATAGCATATTTCAAGTAAATGTTCAAGTTAACTTTCATATCGATTAAATTTGAAATATATATTACCTACAATCAAATTACTCTGCACGAATATTATAATGTACAAAGATCATACAAATCATCAGAAATTTTTAGAAAGCTATATTGCAACCTTTTATATCCTTTTATAACCTTTTATCCGTATTCTTTGAATAATAATTTTCATCCAATGGAGTAGTACGAGGATCTTACAAAAATACATAATTTTAAATTATCAAATTTTACTCGTAAATTTTCAGTCACGACAGACGTAAGCTTCTTTCGCTAGCTCGCGCAATCATCAAGAAAAGCAAGATCCTTGTCATAGACGAGATGACCAGAGACGATCTGGCAACAACAGAAGAGTTGATCCGGCAAATCGTGAGAACAGAATTTAAAGACAGCACAGTAATCACGATAACGCGAAAGTCCAATGTTATGAGAAACTTTGACTGTGATAAATTTGTGGTATTAAACGAAAACGGCGAAGCAACGGAATTTGAATGCAGTGATGGGGCTTTACAGCAAGCTGACTTAGCTCGATTCAACCAGGTTTGTTGAAGTTTTCACTTCGTTGTTAAAGTAAACAAGATTTTAATGAAGAAGAACAAAAAGAAAAAACAATATTTTTTAACATTAATATTAATTAATTTTCAGGAATTCAACGAGCTCGGCTTAGATTCTAGCTAATGAAATTGTTGAAAGAGAAATAATTAAGGGGGTTAGTGCAAAACTTTTTCTTTAGAATTTCTTCAAACTATTACAAATTTTAAATAAAAGCCTATATATCATGTAAAAATTTAGAAGGGCTATATCTTTATTGATTTAAATTTTCGACTTTTAATATTGTATATATTTTGGACAATCGTTTTGAAATGAATAATTTCGTGTATATTTTGTTATGACAATATTATTAGCTTATAGAAATTCAATTTATAGTATGGTACAGACCGATTCTATATTTATACAGAATTTAATTAGTGGTATATTTTTTTACATTTTACTTTTCTTGTCAATTTATTATAAGATAAATAAGTATAATTTTAAGTTTTAAATGGCTTTAAACATTATAAGTAAAATAGTTAATAAAAATAAAATTAAGTCTTGAAATTGACTGTACAGCACTAACCTTCTTCAGGTCAAAACTTTTTTAATATTTTGCAATAAAATTAATTTTATATTGTAATAAGTACATCTATAATTATTCACAAATTATTGCTGCATAACTCTATTATTCTTAAGCAAAAATAATTTCACATATAAAAAGAACAAATTTCCATCATAAATTATGACGTTTTTAACTCCATTGCGTTTATTATGCGCGAATTATTAAAAGATACCTTTATCCTAAGAAATGTTCGGCTTTACAATGATAACAAGCAATGTGATAAGAATTGTTTGATTACGGCCTGTGCGTGGAATCTCGATCGTATCGCGCTTGTCAAGAAGGAGACGCAGCGACTATTTTCACGCATTCCTATATAACTATTTATAAGATTTTATTATTCTCAAGCATATGTACAGTAATTAGTTTAAGAATCTATAAACTTTTTATTATCAAAATGCATATCAATTTCAGAAGGTTTTTAATTTTTTTAAAATGTAATATAAATGTATATACCTAAATATAAATAAAATAAAAAAAGTTATTTATAAGATTATGTAGGAGATATGGGTAAGATAATTTTATAGTCTCAATGTATGTAAATAAAACAAACAAATTATGTATTTTTAATAAAATTTATTTTTCGTCATATGTATCTGCAATAAGTGATATCAGTACTTACATTTAAGAACTTCAGTATTCGAACGTAAAATAGATTAAAGTAAGAGTCGAAAAATTCATCATTATATAACCTTTTTTTTTAATAAAAAAAAGGAGAGAAAAACGCAGCCCTGGCACTGTATCTATGTACAGAATTATTGTCAAAGTAATCGCAACGAATTAGCATTCACTTAAATTAATTTTCGTGTATAAATTGAGCTAACGCTTTTTTAAAGTAAAGCTCTACCGATTTTCGTCAACAAATTATAAATTTAGTTTCATACAAAATTCAATCGCACACACTTTTAAATGTTTAATAAATATTTAATGCGATTACGACAAGATCATACAACTCATTTAAATAAATGAATTGTTTATCAAATTTTTTCCTAGGATGTTATATTATTATAAAGATAATTAATAAATCTAAAAATGTTTTATTCGTCAAAGTTATACCGTTATCTTTATACGCGAAGTTTAAGAAAATATTTTACACGAGTATTTTGTTAAGTTCACATTTATATAAAATAGTGATTTTACTATTCTACATTCTTTAATAGTAAAATATGTTTTTCATCAAAAGTTTTTTTTGTTAAAATGTTAAAAAGTTTTAGAGGAAGATTTTTATTAATATGTAACATTGATATAAAACAAACGTGACATTTATTACTTTTTTCATTTTTTTATAGTATACCACGAAGAAAAATCTTACGAACTAGACGCAGAAAAATGTTTCGAAAGTTTAAGCAAATTTTATGATTTAACGTACATTCAATATTGAATAATTATATACTAAGACCAACTTTACAGGGAAAAAGCGCCGATTACAATATAAGCGTTTATAAGTTTTTATTAAAATTTTTTTATTTAAAATATGTTTAGAAGAAAATTCAATTAAAGATTACCGTTTTACAGCAATCAAATTTATAATCTAATTTTGGTCGTCGTAGTCAATTCAATACGCTAACTACTTTTAACATAATAAATGTACTAAACATGAATATGTTAGTAACTATGGTGGAATTACAATAAAAAATATACAAGACCAGATTAAAACCCAATAAAACACTTTGATTCCCTCGTCGAGGATATGTCATTTTATGAAAAGTCCCCTAATTGCCAGGTACAAAAAGCGGTCGAGCTTTACCTTCAAAGAAGAACCGTCCCAGCAAATGTGCGTGTGTGTACAAATGTGATTTTGTTGTAATTACAATAACAACCGTAAAATGTTAAGCTTACGCTCGTCTCGCGTCTTCATGTGCGAACTTAAAAATAGGCATGACTCGCGATAGATCGGCGCTGAGTGAGAATTCACGCTGAGGAATCCCGCGACTGAGTCAGCGACTCGTTAATCATGTTTTCACGCCTAAGGTAGAACTGGGGCGTTGCTTTTTCTTATTATTAATTAAATAATTTGTTAAATACAAAAGTTAGATATATTTTAATGTTTCACAAAATTGTTTGTAAATTTTACGTGAGTAAATCAAAGTAGTATATACGTCTATGATTAATAATTTTCTAAAATATATTAAAGAATTATTTGAAATCATAGTTGAATTGGGTTGATTTCAAATATTAAAACTAAATATCGATGTTGAACTTTTATAAAGCTTTTAAGTAAATAATGAAAATTGTATAATAAATAGTAATCTATACATGTTGTAGAAAATTTCGATCTTATTTCAAATGACCGTGAAAACACCACAATTCTACCTTAATAATTCTCTAGAGACTACTACTTTCATAAAAAATTTAAAATATAAATAAAAAATCGAGGCAACAATTCGAAGTTAATTTGCATATGTAAACGTTCGCTATTTTATATAATGGCAATATTGTGTTTTCCAAAAACACAACAAAAATGCGCTGGAAGAACAAAGATTTTTTTCTAAAAAAAGCCAAAACGAACTATATAAAAAGGATCTATATAGAATTGTAATACAAAAGATTATATAAAAAATACAATTATTAATACAAAAAAAGAAAACGGATACATTTTTTAAGTTAAAACAATGATGACGATCCGTTAAATTCGGTCAAGAGCAAAAAACAGACAACAAGTTTGAGCTAAAAGGGAAGATTCGTCAAAAAATGTAGATATTAACATGATTTTTATAATTTGAAAGAAACAATTATGCGTTTTGTTTATATCACACAGAAGAAAAATCGCTATTTTTTGTTTTTCCCATTTTTAAGCTAAAACTTTACAAGTTTTATATTATTGCTAATTTTGCTAAGCCCTTAAATGTTGCTTCTTTATTTTCTTTGATTTTTTTCATCTTTTCTAATTTTTTTTTTGGTTGAATCATTAAATTGTTATACAGATTATGTAGAAATATTGATGTTTAAAAAAAATTGGTATTAAAGCATACACGATATTGGAAAGAATGGTTTTTGACAGATACTTTGTTACTGTGCGTATCTAACAAAGTGTCTGTTCATATATTTTATATATGGTACTTCGGCATTCGTCTTTCAAGTTTTTCCTTTTTTACCGAGAGTAGATTAAGGAAGTACTTCAAGAGAAGAACATTTTATATATATTATACATTGTTATACATAATCATTCGATTATTTAAGTTTCAAAGAGAATATAGTACAGTACTAATCAAGTCATAAAATGATAAAGCGTTTTAGCCTTAAAATTTTGTCTTACATTTTTATCACATTATCCAGTTTAACAATTTAACTAAAAAAAAAAAATAAATATATATATATAAATTTTGAATTAAAAAAGTGCCATAAGTATTAAAATATTTTCTTACGATTTCACTTTAGTATTTCTGTCTATTATTTCATAATTCTTTACTGACGTATAACACTAATTAGCAAACATGAAAAATGAATTATAGAGCTTCTTAATAGTACTGTGCATAATTTTCAGATGATTTATACATAATCAATCTATAATTTATCTAAAAATTTCTTTATAATTGCGTTTGTTGATGTTAGAGGCCAGATGATCACAGTAAAAGATTTATTGCCTTTGTTTTAAATGTCAAAAACTTAGGAGTGATTGAACTCTACTTAACTTTTTCAGTTTTGTTACTTTTATCATTGTATTTTAGTAATAGTTATTTTAATACAATTATTTATAATGTTTATACTGATTTGTCAAATCTTTATAAACAAGTCTTAGAAAGTATCAAACAAAAGAAAAATACTCCTAAGTTATACAGGGGTTTTTCTGAAAAAGTAAGTTGAAAATGGCAAATTTTTACGTTTCTATATTGATGTATCGAATCAAGAGTTAAGTTTTATTAAAGATATCCAATAGATTTTTTCCTATTCATAAAAGAGAATTATGATTAATTTGTGAACCGTAATTGTGCTTGATTTGCACTTGTCTCATTTACTTTGTGACTGAATTGAGAGTTGTGCAAATATTAATTACTCCAAGTATACGAGGTAAACATACTAAAGCTTCTTACATTTTAGCTCTTGAATGACAAAATTATTAATTAGTTCAAAGAATACAGCACCGGTGTTTCCTACGACTTGAATTGCCAGCCTTCATACGTTTTCTTTTTTCTTTACCCCTTTGCTCTTTGTCTTTTCGAATTTCTCGTACCTAAAATATTAAATAAAATAAAATTTTCTAAAGTTAATTATTATTATTAATAACTTTATATATTATAAATCTAATTACTAATTTTCATCAATAAATTAATTATATATTAATATATATAAGTCAAATTATGAATTTCTATAATATTTTTTCATATAAAAAGATTACATTCTTAATTGCAATTTTTTCTTTAATGATTAAAGCATGCGGAAGTTACTGCACTGTGATCTCATGCTTCAACAGGAATGAACTCTATGACATCATGCCTTAATAAATGCTAGAATATTGTTTTCTCTAATCTTTAAGATACTTAGAAAATCTAGAGAATTCTTGTTCTTTTCATTTCTTAAAACTATATTATTGTTAGAATTGATTTACTTTTTAAGTATTAATTAATTTAAAAAATAAGTTTTTTGGAACATAAATAATATTTATACTTAAAAAAAATTATTCACTGTCACGTTACAAAACTTTGTTATGTATGTCTAATAAATCAATAAAGAACTATGTACTAAAAAATGCTCAGTTATCGATCATTGATGATTAGATAAGATCATCAAATGCAGTCATCTCATACAATTTAACATGAAAATATATTTATAGGTATGATTTATATCTTAGAAATTGCAGTTGAACTAATGTTTTGACAGTTTACTTTGATCAAATAAATCTTTTATATTTCTCTAAGTTTTGCCTATTGCTTTGCTATTTAAGTTTTTGAATTTAAAAAGATTCTTATTTTTAAACGAAAAGTATTATTTTACCAAAGGTTTTCTTAATTATTCCATTACTTTTAATTTATCATCTAGGAACTGTAAAATTATGTCTTATTTTATAATATGAATAATTACTTACTAATGTATAAAACGCATCGTCGACTCCCATTCTGGTTTTCGCTGATGTCTCAACAAATGGTACGCCATACTGTCGTGCAACTTCCCTTGCTTGTGTCATATTTACAGCCCAAGACTGTTGTAGGTCACACTTGTTGCCAACTAGCACCATTGGAACCTCTTCTGCATCTTTTACCCTCTTTATTTGTTCGCGATATGTTCCAATATCCTAAACATCAAAATCAATTATTATTGTAGTAATTTTAATACATATTGCTATAATTATGTTTGTAAAAAGAAAATTTTTATATGGTTTCCAATAATATTAATACACATTATTTACATAAATATTAATTATAACAATTATTTTAAATATTTGACTCAAAATATATTTGGAAGATATTTAAATAATTAAATGAAATTAAAAGTATTGATACAAGAACATAAAAATGCAATCAACATTATTTTTTTCTTACCTCAAAACTTTTTGCTGAGTTAACTGCAAATACTAATAAAAATCCTTCACCTGTTCTCATGTATTGATCCCTCATTGCACTATATTCCTCTTGACCTGCAGTATCTAAAATATCTAATAAACATGTTTCACCATCTATAACAACCTGTGAATCAAAATGATTTTAGTTTTAGCTTTCTACATTGGAGAAATAAAAAATGATATCTATTGTAATTGTATTTCTATATGAGTCTTCGATCGTAGGATCATATTCATCTACAAAATGGTTCTGTATTAGTTGAATGGTAAGTGCCGATTTTCCTACACCTCCAGCTCCAACGACAACAAGTTTGTATTCAGTCATATTGGCAAATAACAATTAACAAAAATACTAAATATACAGAATTAGCAGTCTGTCAACCTGAAACAAAAAATATAAATTTTTTATTCAATTTCAAAAGGACAGAATTTCTGATAATTTTTTGGTTTGAATTATAATTGGAAGTTTATAGTATATAAGTTAAAATACTGAAAGTAATATATTTACAAATTGAAATGTATATTTACACAAAAAGAATTTTAGAAATATTCATAGTTTAAGGATTCTTGACCATCTATCTTAGCTGTAAAATGTAAATATTTCTATAATTTTTTTAACATAAAATATTACTCAAGTTCTTTATAGTAACTGTATCTATACTTAATGATTAAAAAAACTAAAAACAATATCTCAAGAGAAAAAATATCAAAAATAACTAAGTATAACAATTTTTGTAAAATTGTAAATATTATCACAGTAGTAAAATAATCAGAGTAGAATTTTAGGGATGAAAACTTAGAATAAAAATAATCCAGAATCAACATTACATGAAAGACATACTAAAAAGGTTTGCTTTGTAACTAGTATTTTTAATTTTGTAGATATTAAACAAGTATGTGTACCTGTTACATAAACTATACAATTTATAAGAAATGACCCAATCCAGTTATTTATATCCAATTATAGAAACTAACATCTAATATTTTTTATTTTGGAATATGCTTATTACAATTTAAATATAACCACACCGTAAATTTTAATTGTATATCTAGACACTTTAATATTAATTGAATAGCATCAAAATAATTTGAAAATTTAAATATCAAAACTGTTTTGTATTTTAGCATACAAAAAGTATACAAGTGTTATCAAATTCTTCAACACATTTTGCTTTCAAAAATAATTCAAATATTTGCTTTCTATTACTCAGCTCAATGTTTTCTTTTGTTTGAATATCAACAGGTTAGATTAAAAAATATAAATTTTAGCTTGGACAAAAAAAGGCATTTATCTCTTCCCGAGAAATAATCATATTGCTGCAACAACAAACAAAAGCACTTTTCAGTTAATTTATGAGATTTGTCATACATAAAACACTCGTTTACCCAAATCATATAACCTATAAAACTTTATTCTTAATCATCTTTACTAACCCATCACTATAAAACTTAAATTTCAAAGACATATTCCACCTAAGAACACTAGTACAACAAAAAATCCACAATAAAAACTCCAAAAGAGCCTCTGTCGGAACAAAAAATCCCCTCAAATGTGTTTTGGAGCAAAAGCACTCGATCGAACCACAACTAACTTGTACCCCTGAATCCTCCTCGCAGAAGAAACAGCTCCCAACTCCCTTAAGCCCAAGCCAGCTCGAGTTCCCCAGCTCTCGAGTAACACCCGCAGCTCCTCGTGTCAAGAGAAAACAAGTCTGCTCTAGGGAGTCGCTCTCCTATAACTCTGGCAAGGCCCAACAAAGGGGAACAGGCGCACTGGCTCGTAAATAAATAGCTATATACGTACATCAGTTTGTCCGTGAGCCACTCGGATCCGCTTCTGGTTGCGAGGTCGTCGTCCTGAGCAGTAGCAGCTGCATGAAGCGAGAGCGAGGACGTGCCCCAGTGCAGCAGCGGGTACTTACTCAACTTTTTCGCGAGCGAGACCAGCCTGGCCGAAAGCTACAGGCAGCCGCACGCGCACACAGAGAGATGAGAGAGGCACGTATATACACACGCGCGCGTATAGAGTTGGACTCTCGGAGTTTGGGAGGCGCGCGCGCGCACACAGCTCTCCCCGCGAGAGAGAGAGAGAGGAGAAACATAATCGCGTGTGTATGAAGGCGCCGCGTCGACGCACACACGGGCACGCGGGCTCGCTCCACCCTTCGGGATTATTGCCTCTCTCACGCTCTGTAGTCTGTGCTGTGTCGATATATATGTATGTGCGCGAGTGAGCGCGTGCATGAAACATCGAACGTGTGGCTCGCTCTAGATTATGTTCGTGTGCTGCGCTTCTATACATACTTTGTTGTCATGGGTCGATCAAAGTATAGACCTAAACAGAATAAGCGTCTATTAGATTAGGTCTATATGTTAATCGACCCATGACAACAAAGTATGTAGATGGTTAAGCGAGCGCTACGACGCAGCGCATAGCACACGGAACATATAATATAGAGCGCCTGTTACTTCGCGACTCCCTCTCAAACTGAAAAAGTTTGAGAGGGAAAAGGAGGGGGCTGAGTTGTACACGCGGTGCGCTTGATGGGTTAAAGTGACGTTTCCATTTTTCGAATAAATGGCCCTGTGATGAGTCAGTCACGTATATATATATACGTAAGCGCGCGTTGATGAGACCAAGAGAAGATGCTGCTTGCGCCTCTCTCTTTATCCCTCTCGGGATATAGAGGCGCAAAGATGATGAAAGAAAGACTATTATATTTTCCTTTCTCTCTGTGTAGGTACTGCCGTTGCTGCATGTATCGACGGTCCTCGACCTGTGCAGTTATTGCGGTTTGTCGGTTTTTACATTTCGGCTACACTACAGATATACGTTTCTTTTTTACAAGTAAGTGTAAACGTAAAAGTACAAGATTTCGAGTAAAATTTGACTGTGCTGCAACGGCGGTTAAGGACACCTCTATAGGTACCTAAGGGATCGCTCAAGGCGACCGAATAACCATCAGCCTTATAATGCAGTACATTACAGAACCGGATTCATTTTACCGGAAAACCCATTTTTTTGTTAGAAATTTGATTTTTTACTTTTTTATTTTCTATTATCAGGAGTTTTTGAGATAACCGTAGTTGATCAATTTCAACCACACTGGTCTTAGGGGGCTGCGCCCCCAAAAAAAAACAAAAAGTAAAAGAAAAAAATATGACAAAGTATGAGTCTTGAGTACTTCTTCACCCTCATGGGGTTGCGGCCCTGAATTCTAAAGGGTTGTATTTTGAAGCTACTTCGACCTTTCATTTGAACCCTAGAAC
>JAPYZA010004593.1:0-13285 GCA_030522685.1 Eupelmus azureus | reverse complement strand
AAAAAAAAAAAAAAAAAAAAAAAAAAAAAAAAAAAAAATTAATTAAAGTGGAGGATAAAATAAGGCTCGTTGAAGTTCTCGTGAACAAGTGGAAAAAAATTAAAAAAAAATGAATAGCTAAAAAGATAAAGGCATGTTAAAGAATACGGAAAAAAATGTCGAGTACGCGCATGTTAAGAATAGAAAAGGGAGTAAATGTAAAAAAGAAAAATCCAACTTTGGCACTAAAGAAAAGAGTGAAGCGCGTGAGAGACTTGGCGAATAAGAAAAGGCGCATCCAATTGAGCGTTAAAGAGACAAATAAGCTATAGAAAACTGAAGATTCAAAGGGAAAATGTAAACGAGCCGGGGAGCGCGGTGGTGGACGGAGCAACTTTTTCCGCAGTGGTAAAACCGTGTGGGAGCTTGTATACTATATAAAAACATAATTGAAAGAAAATATTGTAATCTGATTAATTCAAATAAAATGCATGTCACCGAGAAATTTTCAAAATCAGCGACTAGCACGCGTTACACCATGTGTATCCTCTTCTGTTACTTATAAATATATACGTATAGAATATTTAAACATAAATGGATAAATGTATTTTTAATACGTTTACCTATTTATGTTTTGATACAAATATCTGTTTATTCCAACTTAAAGATTTCTGGGATCTCTATGAGAAAAGCCAAGGGAATATAAGAAAACAAGTGTAACTCCGATATATACATATAAGTATATATATCTAATGGTACACGTGAATCTGCGTAGTGCGCGCGTGTGTGTTGTACATACCATTAAAAATTTTGCTGATGCTTTGCGCTGTGTTATTAACGGCTTAGGGCTAGAGATTAGTGGCAGGTAATTAATCTCGCATATTATATCAATAGCTCGAGCAGCTGCAACCGAGCACGCATGTCAGTTATGTAGCATGTCATGAAAGGGTAGAGTGAAAGACGGAAAGAAAGAGCAGGAGAATTGAGAGGGAGAGAGTGTGTGAAAGAGAGGAAGAGTGTGCGTGAAAATATCTAACACTGGCAAAAAGTAAAAAAAAAGTACACCGCCGCCGCCGCCGCTGCCCCCACCCATAGTACTATCTTCCAGTGTTACTAGTAGATTCATTGTTGAGCGCTGAAAGTGATACTGATCAATAATTATTTATGTTATATGATTCGTCCTCGATGTTACAGAAAACCGTGTTTAATAAAAATTTAATTTGGACAAACAGATGTCTCTAAAATTTATCTATTTTTTCCTGACCTTGTACATACATGTTTTAATTATATCTATTATATTTATGGGTAATCTGTTAATTTTCGTCGGTTCTGGGCTGAAAAGAATTTCAATGTACAATAAACGTAGCATAATATTAAAAAATGTGTATTATTAGGTGCACACATAACAACAGATATCCTTTAATATTATTAAAATACAAGTTTGAAAAATGTGCTCTTGTGTATAAATATATGTAATTTATTATAATGCATTAAATATAAAAGTATAATGTATAAGAAGTGTGTTTATAAATTATCAAAATTATATTAGTTTACCTAATATGACCAGTAATATTCATTAAAATCATCATTCTTTTATGCAGTAGTGTAAATCATTTGGTCATCGTTTCATTTTTTATTTATTTAAAATTTACCGAAAAGATCGGAATTTAGTAATAGTTATTATTTTTATTTATCATAACTGTGTATATTTTCTAGTCATTCTTTCAGCAAATATCTTACTATTTTCTAAAAAAAACACTTACAGGCAAAATATTAGAAAAATAAAATCATTCCATTATCGGTCAAACCTAAATATATGGCTCAAAAATCAAGAAAAAAATTAATTTTATACAAGTTGGTTATACATACTAGACTTGGATCTGGCAAAAATATATAGCAAGCACTTGTAATCATTATGTAATGTAATTGATAGCGCGAAACAATGAAAGATTAGTCGTTTTCAAGGTACATACAGCGCCGAAAAACCTTGCTGAAGTTTTCATGGCCTGCGTCAACGCTGATGTCATCGCTGTCTTTTTCCTCGTAGACCTTTACAGGATTTAACATTAAAGTAGGTACTTATATTTATGATGCACTCTATTTTTTATCTGTGAGAGTATCAGAAATATTATCCTAATATTAAAAATTTACTCTGCAATAATTAAAAATGATTAAATAAAAATTAGATTTTTTTACGTTTATTGAGATTGAGCGCGAGATATGTTTTTTTCTATTCATTCATAATCTATTTTTATATTTTAATGTAAGTATAGTTTAAAGATTTTTAAATTCACGATGTACTAATTTTTGTGACAAAGATTTTAAGTTTCTCACTGAATAGCAAACCGTACATCATTTTTCATTCAGACGTAACCCAAACAGAAAAGTATGTTTTTTAGCTTCAAAAAGCTATTACTATTTGGGGTGAATTGTTCCATCTGCCTTGAGCAGATTTGCGCTGACAATATCTCACTTTTGCTAAAAAAAAAACTTTTAATATGTGCAAGTAAAACTGCATTTTACAGCCTAAAAAGTAGTCTATAATTTTATTTTATGATACCAAAATAGTGATTGCGCCACAAGATAAGACAAAGCTCAGAAGGTTTCTAAAATAAATTTCTTTCCCATATTATAAACCGAATTTTTTCAAAAAGGGTATATGGTAGGGTATTTTTTATTATTTTGTAATATTATAAAATTACATTCTTAATATAAAAATAATATAAATAAAATAATAAATTTCCTTTTTAAAGCCACATTATCTAGTTTTGTTAAACGTTTTTATTTTGATTTCATTTTTCGAATATTAATTCATTACTTTATCAAATGATCATCAATGATTCATGTTAAAATTTGTACACATTCATTGCAGTTTGTTATCATGTTGCTTGCATTTTTCTTTTTTTATTCATATGTAAACTTCACAAACGAAATTTAATTTGTAGATAAACAAAAAGAGTATTGATGTTTTTTAATATTGTTAAATATAAGTTACAGTCAAAATAACTATATTTTAAGTAGTACCAAGAATCCTGCACGACCATCGTAGCCGGACAGCTTTCCAATTGTTAAAAATAATCATTTACTATAAAAATTATGCGAAATTTAAATAAAATGAATAAGTAATTGTAATAACTAATTTAACACATTTGAAAGTAATAAAGTTATTGTATTTGTGAAACTATAATTAAATAGTTACATCTTAAAAAAGCTTCGATTTATTATAAAGTATATAGGACTGCATTTTATCTGGAATTTCAAAAAATTTATGGAATTTGTTTAATAAATCGACAGATTAAATTTGATTTATATTCAATAAGTATCTATGTCATATATAATTTTCTTTTAATGGAGTAAAAAATAGGACAGATTATATAACACTTATATAACAACTACAACTTTACGTAATTTTTTTAAGTAAAAAAAAAAATAAAATAAATTTATTTTGTAATAAAGATTATGTTTGATAACAGATAAATTAAAACTATATACGTTATTGATAAATATTAGAAAAAATATAGTTTTCACTATTTTTAGAATAACTTTTATTCTAAAATGTTGTTTTTGTTCTATATTTAATTGATTGAGAAATGTGTGTGTTTGTTTTTTAATTGCAGCAGTCTAGCTGAGTATATAGAATTTGTTCTACTTATTTCTATAAATTATCATGAAACTAAATAATTATTTATGAAATGAAAGGATTAGGAATCAAATAATTACCGTTTTATATCGTCGAAAATAATTTCTTTGCTTCTGAAAAATAGTCTAAAATAATAATTTTACCAATTCATAATAGATATTATTCCTGAATTTTTGAAAATATAAGAACTGATTTAACATTCAAAGAACAATAACAATAAAATTAGTTGAATTTAAAAGGGATACATAAAAAGAATAACAATCATGGACAAATTGTCGGTAAGACTAAATTTATTCAATTAATATTTGCAAAAATGTAATTTAAGAATCTTTAAGACAAACATTTTTCTAAAATGTTGGACTTTTACAATTTAGATAGTGTTAGATACATATAATTCTTTTTAAATTTTTACCAAATTTAATTAGACTTATAGAATTTTTCGTTCGAGTCTTGGAAATTGCTAAAAAAATTAATTATAGTAATAAATCGAGCCTGACTTTTTTCTAATACTCACGTATAAAATAAAAGAAATTTATTCATACATTGTTAAACCTAAAACTGAATAGAGTTTAACAATTCACATGTTTGATCGCTTTACAATTAAAACAAATGTAATTGTAATGTGCGATTGAAATGTTTTTCTTTCATTTAATTAAAATATTAGCATAATGCAAACGCTATAAAAATTAAGAGATTTTATCATTTTTTACAACAAATCTTTTGACTTTCTTAATTTAAAAAATTAAAAAGAAAAAAATGTCTTATAAGAAAAAATAAGATTATTATTTTTCATCAAACATAAAAACTTGTTTTATGCTAGGAACAGTTTTGTTGATAGAATTAAAAAATTCTAGTCATAAGATTCGTTTCGATGTCCAAAGTTTGTTATACGTAACCAATAAAAATCAGCTTTATAATTTTTTTTTTATCTTTTCACCTTCTTTATTTTAATCTCGCGTCACTTTGATCTCGCATTTGTAACACAATGTTGTCAATAATTAATGAATAAACATAATTACTTAATACTGCCGAGCTATTTCTTCGGTACTTTTTCCTTTGTTTTTACATTTGAAAATGTAATCAACCTAAGTATACCAAAACAAAAAAATCTTACCGCCCTCTCATTTTCATAACAAATTTAAATGAGTAGGGCGCATTTCATGTAACAGTATAGATACTATTAAAAGTTAAAAAATTGAACTTTTCTTCCATGTGGTAATTGTCTTATAATTATAAATGTTTTCATGGAAAAACAAATAAACCTGCAACACCATTTTGATGAGCTATGTTGGCAGAATGATTAGATAAACATAAGAAAAAAAATAAAAAAAACCATATAATTTTAGATAAAAAATATTAAGGAGTTGTGATATAATTTTTTGCAAAATTAAAAGAATAAACTAAGAAGAATAAAAAAGATGGGCTTGTATTTTACGTTTCTTCCTTTTGGTGTATTCCTGCGTGTATTACATTTACGAGTTTTAATGACATACGAAGCGAGATAGACAGAAAACGCATGAATATACCACAGATAGCCATTAAATATTACACTATAATGTCGCTACAGAAAAACTGTATGCCACGTGCAAACAGATATTTTTACGCTCAAATAAATAAGAATATTATGTCGCTACAGTGTGGATTATTCGAAGGTAATAATGTGATTTTAATCGAAGCGCGAAGATTCTTTCGTCTTCGATTGACAAATTCTTCATTCTGAAAAATTTTCAATAATAAATCAGCAAGCTTAAGTTTAAAAAAAGGCAAAAATTGACTTATTAACAATTAACAAATACATTTTGATTAAAATATATTTATCGATTGTTAATGTAACTAAATTACAAATAGCACTGTTGAAAATTCAAATCGATAATTAATTTTTAATATTGAGAGTCAAAGATTCCTCTAACGCGGGAGAAATCTTTTTTTCTCAAAGTAGAGTCTTCGCACTGCGAATTTTCCAATGAACTAATTTTCGTTTTTTGACTTTTTTCGCGCGGACACGACATTACAAACAAGGATATATTTTGTGTGTGAAAAATGGTATAAAGACGTATTTTTCTTCCTTTTCATTTTTTATATCATTGTAACACTTGAATTCGCAAGACACTCGATCGATACTTCATGAAAAGGACGAGTCGCGGCAAAGAAAAACCGCTGTTGACAGAAGACATTAACGGAAGCTAATTTCCTTTCCCTCTTTTTTCTTCATTTTCCCGTTATCGTGTAAAATGCGACAAGGTCCTTAAATCGGTCGGTCGAGAGTCTCGCATCGATAATTGCGAAGCAATAAATCTAACATAATGTAGTTTCGATACTAGACGTCGCACATTTATTTATCTTTTCATCCGATTCCTCTGAATTATTTTTCATTCAGATTTCTTTTTTTTTTTACAGAGGGTGGATACTCAAATAAATTATCATTTTAATTCACTTATTTTTCTAACGCTTCAGTCCGGTGATAACAAAAGTTTCTATGTACATACGCAATTGACTAAACAATGTTTTTTTCATTTCATTTTTTTTTATTTATACATTTTTCAATGAGGACAATTAAGGTTTATATGTAAAGATTTCTTACTTTTTGTTTTACAATTAAATTTAAGAAAAAAAAAGAACGCACTCCAACGCAAAAGCAATAGAGCACAATTATTGCACTGACATCCAGGCGAAATTTTTATTTAACCAACGATCGACCGGGCTGAAGGTTACTGAAGCAAACGCCCGTATCATTTTATTAATTTTTTTTTTATTTTTTGCTTTATTCGCTCGAACAATATTTTTACTTGCCATTTTTTATTATTACTCTACTATGAATGTATTTTGTTTAATGCATTACGTAAAATTAAAAAATCGTAAAGAATTGTTGAATCAGGAAAAATTGTAAAGAATAAGAAAGGAAATAAAGGTAAAAGGCTTGAAAAACTTTTGGTCGTAGACGGAACAACCGGAGGAGTTTCTTTAATAAATTACACCAAGGCTTGTTTATTTGTTTTTTCGTATATGATTTAGTAAGTGTCACTAGTTTTCGCTATGTTATGTTTTCTTCTTTACGTGGATGTGATGTTGGCTGCTGGTTGTCACAATTATTTATTCAATCGCGGTCCTGTATTTATTACTTTTTTTGTCCATAGATTTGGGGCGCAGAATGTTGTGGCGTGTTGATATACAGGCGGAGATGGTATTTTGATTGATACTTTTGTTTACCGATGACAAATATCTCACTTTAACGTTTCTCACTTTTATAATAAAACATTCGAAATATCGAAAATTTTTTTCGATGCTTCGAAGAGCCATTGCCCACCAGCTAGCCGACTTTTATCCTCTTTTTTTAAGTTACACTCTTTGGGATTAAGGTCAAAGTTTGTTCGTCATCAGAAAATCGATAATAGATTATCGTTTGGACATTCATATAAATGAATGTCTTATGTAATGCATTTAATTAATAACGTTAATACGCAGTAATAATTCATTGTAAGTGTAAAAGTTGGTACACAGAGATAACAGGCTGCTCTCTTCTAATCGCAGACAAAAAGACTTATAAAACGTGGCACGTACACAATACTAGACAAAAACTCGGACAATACAAATCATCAGACTAATTTTTTTACTGTTTCACCCTATTTTCGTTTTAACCCCTGTTTATGCTGTTTATTTTATGTTAATTTTCTCTTCAATCTTAAAAGAGGTTTTTTTCTGCACCGATAGTCATTCGCTGGCCCATTATTGTTTTTTTTTGTTTTTTTTTTATCATTTTCATCTCTCATTATATAAATCATAATAATATTTAATATTCAATTATCTAAGACAATAAAACTTCCTGCTCGCAGACTTTGTCGAGCGCCTCTCATAGCTCTACATTTTATCATTTACCTTTTACTATTTTTTTCTGTCTTTTTTCACTGTTTAAGCTTAGCTTTGCGTCCATCAATAAACACGCTTACAGTATTCCTTATTTTTTTTTGATTGCTGGAGGGCACTGACAAGCTTACAGGATGCTTGTTTTGATAGAGGCAACTTAATCGATGAAATCAAAACCTTCGGCTCAGCTAGATTATGAGATAGTGAAAATCTATCGCAAATCATAGATATTTTTCCAGGACAGCTTCCCTCCCGGGGCTCTCTCCGCCTCTCTTTAGTTGTCTCCCTTCTCATCTTCCTCATCATCTTCATCCTCCGACGGTTGCTCCGCCAGCCACGTTAACCAAGCATTAACCTAATTAGAAATAAAAGCAATGATAAGAAAAATGTTCAATTTTTTAAAAGCAGAGTAAAAACAATGTAACGTTGAAAAATTGAATATTTACCTGGAACAAGGCATCACCCTTTCCTGGATAAGCGTCGTTGACGTCCTCTTTCCAGCGCATAAAGGCCTCTTCATCGATAATTGAAAGGTCGTAAAGTGCTATGAACCAACGCAACAGCATTCCCTTGGGGAAGCCTTGCGACAAGCAGAAGACTTGCAGCGAATGTACGGCAGTGACCTGCGATTCAATGGTCGGCAGAAGTGTTTGTAGCATTCTCTGGTATTTACCTAGCAATGCTAACTCCTTCTCCTGCAGTGATTTCTCAGGAATGACCGATGGATTAGTGCCAGGTGGGAATGTTGTTTCCTGCATAATATAATAAATAAATTGAGTTTTTTTTCTTTTAATTTGAAGACAACTTTTACAAAGAGACATGATTTAGTTTTTTACCTGAGTAATATATTTTAGTAAAACTGTGATGAGTGCATTAATGAATCCGGGATCGGAATGATGAGAAGGATCAAGCTTCTCTTTGATCCACTTGTAGAGGCTGTTCGGTGCAGGATCAGTCTCAAGCTGTCGCCACATATCGCCCTGGATTCTAAGCAGCGGATAAAGGAAGGTAAGATCCCTATCCTCAAGTATTTCGCCAAGGCGCTCTTTAGTCTTTTCGGCCTCGGGCAGCTGACTGATTAGATTGACTTTACTCTCATTGAAGATCTGGGTGAGAGTAGCTTTCCCTTGGCTCTTGTGCAGTTGTTGGAGTGTAAGAAGGAAAAGAGGATAATGCTGGCCATTCTCCGTAACAGAAGCCAAATCAGCAAGCTGCATCATGTTATCGACGATGGCGCGGGCCGTTAGCTGGGCAATATGCGAGGCAATGCAGGGTACTGCACTCTCCTTCTCAGCTATGGAATTGACCAGCTCCTTCCAGCCATCGTGATATTGTTGAGCGTTGACAATGTTGTCTTTGCGCATTTGGCTAGCAAGGTCAGCTGCAAGATTGCGCTCAGAATCATTACGATCGAGGCTGTTGGAGTAGATGGTGTAAACGGCATAGCGTAGGAAACGCTCGGGTATCTTGAGCTCCTTAAACGCTGTAATGGCATCAGGGATGCTACCCTGAGAGATAAAATCATCCATCATAGCATTAACTTTCTTTACTACTTCCTCCTTAGTCGGTCCCTTGTCCTTACGCTCGCGAGCCTTTTCACGCTTGTCCAATGGCCCTTGCTTGATTACAATGCTGGGCGGTGCTTCCTTGGGCAAAAGCGGAGGGCTCGGTTTGCGTAAAGCAGCTGCACGCATTAGTGGCGACTCCGGAATGCGTCCCGGAAACAGATCTATTCCTCCTGCGAATGAAATGGTTAATTATTGGTAAGAACTTTAATTTAAATATTAGATTCAATGGTGAAATGAAAGATAGTTACCGTTGTTTAGAGGAAGACTGGGGCTGATGTTGGGTTGCTTGAAAGTCATAGAATTGGCTGAGGGCCTAAGTGAAACTTCTTCCGGTGGTCCGATGAGCATCTTGTTTTTATTGAATCTAACTGGCTCTTTATTGCCGTCTGCGAATAGAAATAGAGACATATGAATTAATAAAAATAAATATAAAAGAAAAAGAAAAAGAGTAGGAAAACTAAATATGAGTACTAACTGTTATTGTAGTTCTGGGGCGAGTTGTGCTGTTGCTGGTTGTGTTTGCCTTGATAATTGTTCTGGTGTCTGTTCTGATTGGGATAGAAGTTGGGCTGGTTGCGCTGGTTGTGCCGACCGTAGGGCCCCTGGCCCTGCGATCCGGGCCCGAAGCCGTTGGTACCAAAGGGCGAGCTCATGGCGAAGCCGGGCGAGGTGAGCGGTATGATGCCGAGGCTGTCGACGTCAAGGCTGACCCGGCCCATGCGCCGGAAGAGGTCGCTACCCATGCCCCTGCCGCCCGGGTCGTCACGGTTGCGGTTGTAGTAGGAGCCAGGCCCGCCTGGGCCCATGCCGCCACCCGACCTCGAGTGGTCATCGTTGTCGTTGCGGATCTGATTGATGGGCATCGGTCCCTCGGTGCTGGTAGCCTTGCGCGGCACCCAGCCATCTTGCCTGAGCTCGATGACATCGCGCAGCATAAATCTGATGCGCAGCGGTAGTTCAGTGCTCTTAGCCAGGATGCTCATACGATTGAAGTACTGCTCCATGAGCCGGGCGCCCTTGTCCGTGTCGAGGATGCGGCCGCAGGTGCGCATGATCTGGCAGAGGCACTCGATGTCCTCGGCTTGGTCCCCCCGGGATCCGCCACGCCTCTTATCCAGAAGCTGCTGAATACACTTGTGGAGGATCGAGTTCGAGACGATCTCAAGCTTGCCGAGCTCGCCGATGAATTTGATGTTGCCGAGCATTTTGCGCTTGGCCGTCTGCCGGCGCTCCTCGTCCTCCGGTGTGAGCTCATCCTGCCGTTCGAATGCCTCGTTCGCCTTGGATCGATTCTCAAACTCGAAGCGGCACTTGTTGAGCAGCAGCCGAGTGAAAGTGCTGTCGGTGCAGCGCCGACCAGGCTCCAGATGGTTGAGTCCGCCACCGCCGCCGCTGAGGCCACTTCCTCCGCCGCCACGTCCGTGCAACCCGTGACCGACGCCCTGCTTCTGCGAGTTCTCAAAGTTCGCAGCCTCTTCGGACAGCCGCTTGCACAGCTGTGCGTACATAGAACTATACTTCGGTTCATCGAGAGCTTTTTCGAAGATCTGTCAACAGCAATTGAGATCACAAGATTAAATACTGCTTCTTTACGTGATTCTAGTCTTATTATTTTTTATTATGGTTCCTCATTTAAACTTTCTAATTTGGCTTTCCAGCACTTAGAGCAAAAAGATCATATAACTTTCATTTTGCCTTGTGAGCTTGTTCTTAGCATTGTTACTGCCTGCTGGTTAGTTATTCGTTTAAAGCCATTGTTAGTTCGTTATTTTTTCTCTCTGCAGTGTCCGAAACCATTAAATTAAAAACACGCAAATTACCTGTCGTCGTCCAGTAGCAGCATTAATAAATATTACAGAAAACAATAGTGCATTTAACAATTTATATGTATATGAGAATAAAAATCTGCGAAGCAAAGCAATTTTTTATTTATTAACTAATTATAATATACTGTTACCACGTTGAAAGAGTTTGTAAATAACTCAGCAATATTTCATTTTCGTTTGACTTTTCCAGGCACATTTACTTAAAGGATTTTCTCGATTGCATAAATAAGTTACGTGTCACTCTTATACAATAAACAGTACAGAGGTTTCGTACTCTATCAGACCATTTTATATTCGTTGAATGAAATCGTAATCGAAAAACTGACAACAGATAGAAACGGTAATTGTGTGCAAGTGAAAGCAAATTAGTTATTCTTGCTTGTTGTCTGCAGATAGTCATTCTCAAGAAAAAAAAAGAAAAAAAAAGAAATAAAGTAAACTAAGACGAGGTAAAAGCGAGCAGTATAAGCGGATTAATAGAGCTCGAGGGTTGTAACTTACCAAAAATATGACACCTTTAAGTATTACATCGGAATTGAGCTCAAGGTTGAGCAAGTCGTTGCTCAGCTTTGCGAACTTTTCCGGTGTGAGCTTGTTAAGAATGCCCCGCACCTTTCTGAAGATGACATCATTTCTGCTTTCTGGGGTGAGCGCATCGCGTCTAATAGTTGAAGGAGGGATCCAGCGTTGCTCAGTGGATAGGGAGCGATTATCGTCCCTGGAAGGGATCGAATCTTTTAGTTTCGGGGTAATTTTGATGCCGTTTACGCAAAAAATTTTGGAGAAAAAAAATGGAGGTGGCGTTGGTGGGGGTGGGTGTGAAAGAGAGAAAGCTTATCGATAGCTCGTTATTAAAGGCTTGTGATTATATGCGTTTAATTGTTTGGTATTGAATTTTGTTCGAGAGGAAGTAGTTCGCGAGCTTATGTGACTTGTTTAGAGCCAAGGTAACTGTGCAGGCCCTGACCTTCCTCCCGAGACACGAGAAGCACCCCCCGGTCCTGTGGGGTTGTCCGTTGTTGCGCGTGTTTTGGCCCCCAGAACGATAAATCACAGCACACAGATCTTCTGATGGGAAGCTGAAACATTAAAGAGATATTGTTAAATTAATCGTCTGTTTCGCTCGTTAATTACTTAGAAATTAAATGCTCAACTACGTCTAATTTGATAAACTCATTTCATCGTGCTATTCATTTTATTTTATTTAAAGATAAATTAATTATATATAAACTGAATGATGTTGAGCATTCATTAATTTTTAAATTTTAAATTAAATTTTATGAGTCTCTTTTGATATACATTGCTTAAGATGCTTTTGTCGGCCTTAACTACACAGATAATTCCAAATATACCTATTGACACCTTAATCTACCACAAGGATTAAGTATCAAACTTTGATGAAATTAAATTATCGGTCAATCTAGGTGATCGAACCTCATCGCAAGCATTAATTAAACCATGTTTCAACAAGCTTATATTAAATAGGAACAAAGGCTAAAATTTCTATAAATTTGTAAATCGTAAATAAAGGCTCATGACATGAAAAACCACTTTTATCAGAGATTGTATAAAAGTGCATCGTGGCGTTAAATTGCCCGCAGGCTTATGAATCAACTCATTTATTTCGAATTCCCGCGACTTCAGAATGCCCACTGAGTTTTTCGAAATCTATCATCGAAACATTTTTACAAAGACGGAATTCACGCAAAGCTACATTGAAAAGTCATTTTTAAATAAATAATCATGAAATTGAATTAAGCCAAACAGAAGCGAGAATCACTAAACAGCAGGAGTTTATCTCCCGATATTTAATGATCGCAGACGGAAATTCAAGCCGCTGGCAAGTCGATCGTAAACAACACATGACGCACTGCGAGTGTCGATGTGAGAAAGGGAATCCGATGACGAGACAGCATCACAAAACTCTGGGAAACGTCACACTCGCGCGGAAAAGCGAAAATATCATTATCGCATTGGCATATATGCAGAAAATATTGTTCGCGTCGACACGCTTCAGTGATTTAATTTACGTTATCGATTACCTTATTTCGCGATATTATAAATTGCAGAGTTTTAAACTTATCGTGCAGCTCCATCAAAGTTATACAGAGCATTAAAAAATTGCTCCAAAACTACTTAACAGGTTACCGCGAATGGGAAGTTTCTATTTAACATGGACAAAACAGCGAGTTATTAAACATAATAATTTAAAATTATAACGGTACTATAAAATTATGAGAAAGAAGGAAGGAGCCGAGCACATGGAGAGTAATTGAAAATAACCGGATGAGGCGCGATGAACTCGCGTAGCGATGTGAACGAGGTATTTCCTTTCCTTAGTGTTTCTTCCCATTAACCGCTCATTTAAATCAAGCTTTTTGTCGCAAAATTTTTCTTTGCACACGCGGAAA
>JAPYZA010004592.1:0-13286 GCA_030522685.1 Eupelmus azureus | reverse complement strand
GCGAATGCCGATCGCGATTGCCGGGGACTAGGAGTTTACATTTTGTTTGCCGATTTTTTTTTTTGTTCGCTTTGGGATGGAAATTGTTGATTTGGTATTTTAGTCGTTAGTTTTGGTAAGAAGGTGTTATCGAGTTTTTGATGTCGGTGCAAAAGTTTTGGATTTTTATGTTTTTGATGCGAGACATTTTTTATGAATTCGGACCCACATTCGGACGAGAAAAGTGTGTGACCCCTTAAAACAACTTTCTCAACTCTCTAAATATTTTAAGAAAAAACACTTTTATTTTCAGTCCGATAAAATAACTTGACTGTAGCTACAAAATTTGTCAGGATACCGATTACCAATAACACGTCTTTTATAAATTAAAATAAAAAATCTAACTACTCTCTAAATATATGATCCTTATCAAGATTCTAAGCATGACAATGCGCCAGTAATTCTCAATCTTCGCAACGAGATTATCATTAAAATACCTGAGCGAGCGTCGATACACATTTGACTGTCTGAGAATTTCCAATAATGCCCTTGGTTATGTCAGCCACCGAGAGCCCGATTGCAGTATTTGAATATCCTTTCAGACACCTGATATTCGCTCCACTGAAATAAAGCCACATATATACCATTCTTCCCTCGTATACTTTCTAATTGTGTTTTGACGGATCGGCGATCGCGCGTGAGCCGGCGTTAATCTCGGCATCGAGAGATCGGCCGATCATTTCAAGTTAATCGAATGTACTTTCAGGGACTCACTAATTTATGGTCTCTTTGACGGTCTCGTGCCATTGCTCCTCGTCGGTGGCCAGGCCGATGTTGGGAAGGATATCGCGAAACAGCACGCCGGAGACGTTTACGCCTGACCACAGCGGAACTGCGCGGACAAAGGATTGTTTGGAAAAAAACGTTGAGTGAAAAAATGAATGAGAGATTAAAACGTTTCGCTACGTAAGTGACATAAGTCGGATCATAAGTAGAATGAGATCGGTAACGTTTTTTCTTGCTTCTTGCACCGAAGCTGTTACGTCAGTTGTTTCCTCGTTATTCAAAATCAAAAGCGTTTATCGAAATTCAAAATCGCGTATTGCAGTTATTGAAGCATTGAATTAGTTTGTTATTGTTTTGAACTTTTCACTTCGAAATTTATGTGAAAAAATTAAAAAAAAAAAAAATAAGAATTCATTCCTTTTTGTAATCGGTAATCATACATCATAAATTTGCGGTTTTTTTTACCTAAGGTTTCGCCGTGTTCTCCGATGATATAAGCATGAATCGATTTGGGCGCGACACCCAGACGATCGGAGATTAGACACTTGAATCGTGAACAATCGAGATGTGTACCACTGCCAATGATCCGGTTCACCGGTAGCCCGCTTACTTTCCATGCCAGCCAGCTCATGATATCGACTGTAAATTAAAACGCGTTTATTTTTTAATCATCAAGTTTTCCATTACTTCTTAGCGTAATTTGAAATTGTCTAATGTCTAAATCATGAATCGATTAAATTAAAGATTAAATTTCCGAAATAACAAGATTTCTATTAACAGAAATTAACTGCGCCATCACTGACCATCAATTATTACATAAATAATAAAAAAAAAAACAAGGAAAAAAGAAAATGACTAACCTGGATTCGTTACGATTACAAACACCGCTTTTGGGCTATACTCTGCCAGCGGCATCATAATCGTCTTTATGATGTCGGCGTTTCTCTGCACAAGCTCGAGCTTCGACTCACCCTTGCACTGACGCGCTCCAGCCGTCACGATGACCACCCTCGAGTTCGTCGATATACAAAAATCTACAAAGCACAAAAATACTTTTTACAACTTCACTCATACATCTCATTGATATTATTACGCTATGAATTTCGATTGTTACAGTCGTCATGAAAAAAAAATTCCGTTCGTCGGACACCGAGACAGTCTTGATTTCAATGTGTGCAAGAGAGCGAATTAATAAAAGCTGCTCCCGATTGTACATGAAAGGATTGGATCAGCGCGTGTCACATGCGCCTCGGGATTGGTAAATAGCCCGTTGTATGTGATGTATAACTTATGATTTCTAGGTCTCGCACAATTCATCGTAATACATCCTTATGAAAGTCGAGTTTAGAGAGCTGATTATGCAATGTTTGATCGCTTTGTTTTCTCCGCGACGTGTTTTCTTCAATTCCTGCGTTAATCTTTGTTTGTTTGCTGGTTGAAGGAGCGATGGATTTTTTTACCTGTGTCGTATTCCACTTTGGCATTGTTGATGAACGGCAGGGCGCCAGTGTAGTCCAGGCCTTCGCCCCTCAGTTTTTTTGGAAAAGCGTCGACTAGCGCTATGTGATTGGTAATCCCCTGTTTAGATATTTTTCATGATAATCCTAAATGTGGTAGACTTTTAAAATAACTAGAATTATTTTTTATTGGATTTTATTGTTTACACTTGAATTTATTAAGAAATATATTATTGGTTGTCTACATAAAGAAGTTATGGCAAGAAATTAATTTTAAAAAATATATGAACAAACCACAATACAATTACAATTACAATTAAAAAATGATTTGTACTAAGCTGTGCAATAAATGAAATCTATCTATCTACCTACAATTCAATTACAATAAATTACAATTCATACAGAATCTATAAAAATTTACAAACTCTCAAAAAATTGAATCATTAACCATCGAACAAGAACTCGTCGATAAAACTTCCTAAATAGCCACAAAGCTTAGCAAGGTAGAGTAGAAAACCTGTTACCTGAAAAAGGAGCGAATTGACGCAGGCGATCCCTACCATACCGGCGCCCACCACGGTAACTTTCGTACAGCAGTCCTGAATCGGCTCGACGACATGGCACAGCAGCTCGTCGCGAAGACACGGCGGCTGCTTTCTGCATAACGAACGATCAAACAAAACGAAATAGCATAATTGAGCTTGATTTACTGATCGAGTTATACAGGGCACCTTGCGGAGCTTATCTTCAGCTCTCTCGGCCCTTAACGACATAAATAATTCATAAATGCGATTTTTATCTGTAACTCCACGCTGCGGATAAGTAATTAAGTTGTTATTTACGGCTGGGTAGTTTTATTTGTCATGTTTTTGAATAAGCACGTTTGTTTGATTATTCTTTTGAGAGCAGCATCTTGTTTGCTCAATGTTTTTTATGTGATGAAAATTTGATAAAAGCTGTATGTGATTTCATTGGTGATTGAATAGCCTAAATCGTTGCAAAGTTGTATATTATAATGATTTTGTAAATAATTTTGTAAATAATGCTCCCTGTAGAAATACTTTTCACAATTGTTTTAATTTCAATAATTGGTTATAACAACTTAACGTATACAACCATTAAAATATAAAAAAAAGATATTTTTTTAATTTTATACTCACATATCAGCGTAGTTCCGTCGTAAAACTGATTTTGATTTGTGATGGGACCCATCGTGCACGGAAAACGATAGTGCCCCAAAAGCGCGATTCGTCGCTCTCAGAATCCATGCGCCTCGGGTGCTAAGCGCAAGCACCATTCTGTAAAACTTTTTGTCCGATCGCCCTCACTTAGTGCTTCATCTTTCCGCATTTCATAACTTTTTACGGTCAATATAGTTAGGATATTATTTGTGGACGGAACAATAAAAATCAAAACCTTACACAAATTTTTGACAGAGCACTACACTTGAATTTAACGCTTAATCTCGATTGAAACGAATTTTTCTGCCGCCAACTTCAATTGAATTCCATATATTTATATTTTTATACAGAAAGTAAATAAAATTGGAAATATTGTAATTTTTTACATGAAAATTATGAAAAATTACTTTTAAATTAAAAAAAAAATTTTTAAAGTTAAGAAAAAGTAAAAGTAAATAGTAGAATAATAAGTACGGATTAAACTTTATCCTACGCATTTCGTCAACGCATTTGTAAAAAGTAGGTGTATCAATAATTTATGTATGACACATTTAATATTGCGCAAAGAAAAACTCCATATTTAGTTTTTTAAGAATATATTTATTTATAATTTAATACATTCAATCAATGAATTTTGAAAATTTTTCGTGCTTTTTATACTTTCACAATGCACAGTGCAAATGCAACGAGTAGATTAAAAATGCAAATATTCAATAAAATCACATCGTATTAACATTTACAGATATTTTTAAATTAGAGTCGTATAAATTATCGAAGAGAATATACAAATACTGTGCTTAAATTGTTGGCATCATTCTTGAGGAACACGTTTTCTAAACCGAAGAATACTGATAAGCAAATAAATATTGACGTTCATAGACATAAGCGAGCACCTGTATTCACTTTTTTCTTGCGAAACACCTCGCATTCAGAAAACGCAAGTAATGTGACTATTCGACTAACGAGAGAGTACTTTAAACTAAAGAAAGTTATTAAAAAGGATCACATGCGTTTAAAATTAAAAAAATGACATGGTTCGTGAGATGTATAAATAAATAAAATAATTGACGATAGCTAAAAGTCTTCTAGAACTTGAGCCCCTTCTGAACTTCGTCCATCGTATTAGCGGACTTGTGCAGAAGCTCGAGCTCCTTCTCCGTAAGTTTTTGCTTGACAATGTACGTAACTCCGTCCTCACCGAGCGTACAAGGCAGCGACAAAAATACTTCCTGCTTGATTCCGTGCTGACCCTGCAATTATAAAACATATTAAAAATCTCGTCGACAAAAAGAAATCACATTTTTCTCGTTTCTTCAAAAACAGTCTTATACAACGCGCTCGAAACAAAAGCGCAAAACGACCAACAAATACTCACAGCAACCATGGTGGATACAGCGTGCACCTGATTGGAATTACGAAGAATGGCCGAGGCGAGATTGGAGACGCTGAGGCCAATGGCCCAGGAGGTGTAGCCCTTGAGCCTGATCACCTCGTAGGCGCTGTCGACCACCTGCTTGTGCAGCTCGTTCCAGCCCTCCTTATCCTTCTCCGTGCCGACGTCCTCGTTCACCTCGCGCAGGCGCACTCCTGCCACGTTCACGCCGGACCACACCGGCACTGCGTACACGCGGACGGGAAAGAAAGAAAGAGAGATAAGCGATGGGCTGGACGATCTTGAGAAATGCGGCACGAGAAGCAGAAAGCGATTTGATTGCCTTTGCCAATTTGGTATTTCAATTAAGCGAGATCGATCTTTTTGAGGGGGGCCGATCGGTAGCCGCGGACGATCGGCAGCGTCACGTTGCGCACTTGTGGATGAAATATTAAATGGATGGATTATAATAAGAGAAACTGCTTCATGCGTTGATGCTTATCTCGGAGCTTCGGTTATTAATTTGTCATGAGTTTTTCGAGATCTATCTTTTACCGATGTTTACTCGGCTTTTATTTTGCTGACTGTACAGGTGCAATTAGCAAGCTGGGAATCGACGTTTTTCTTCTTCTAATTTTAATAATTTTAAAAGCAACGTTATTCTTGTTTTAAGCTTAAAAAAATGTTATTTTCGAAAGTTCTAAAAATAAAAGTATATACCTTGCAGCAGAAAAAAAGAAAAAGATAAAAACAACAAGCCGTACAAGCACATTCCAGCTCCAATGAGGCACACAAATTACCGCTCGTATCTCCGTGCTCGCCGATGATCCATCCGTGACAGCTCGTCGGCGCAACGTTGAGCCTCTGACTGAGCAGGAACCTGAACCTAGCCGAATCCAGATTAGTGCCGCTTCCGATGACTCTGTTTTTCGGCAAACCAGACAGCTTCCAGGCTACGTAGGTGAGGATGTCCACGGGATTCGAGACGACCAGGAGGATGGTGTTAGGGCTGTACTTGACCAGCTGCGGTATGATGCCCTTGAAGATGTCGGTGTTGCGCTGGACCAGGTCCAGCCTGGTCTCGCCCTCGCGCTGACGAGCCCCAGCCGTGACGATGCAGATGCTCGAGTTGGCCGAGGCGGCGTAGTCCGTGGATGCGTTGATCTTTGCGTTCTTGAGGAAGGAGCTGCCGTGCTGAAGGTCCAGCATCTCGCCCTTCAGCTTCTCTGCCATCACGTCGATTAGCACTACGTCGCTCGAGACGTGCTGTCGTTGATAAAAAAAGTTGTTGTTTTAATAATTTGGTTTTCGACAGTTTTTTTAATATGAAGAATTTTATAAATATTTTGGATGATCTTTTGGCACTGTAAGGTGCTAAAAATAAGCTTTCGGAACTTCGGTAATCTTTGACATTTGATCAAAGGCAATCAAAATAGACATTGAAACTTTGATATTCTTAGCTCGCTAAATATGACTCACTATGTGCATTGGCATACTATTAAGAACGTTTTATTAAAATTTTATTTTTTATACTTGAAATATCATAAAGCCTGTATTATTAAATCAGTACTTATGTTCAATCATTACACAAATTATTTAACAAAATTTGAAAAATTTAGAAATATTAATTATATTATTTATTATATTTCAATAATTGAAATAATTAAGATTATTAATTAAGTTTAAGAAATAAAAACAATAAGATATTTCATTGAAATAATTTGATCGTCTAAACTCTTTCTAAAAAGGTCGCGCATTTATAAAGGCAACCTTCAGATTGCACTTTTTTTAAAGTCTGTTTGTGCGCGAGCGTAATTATAAGTGTTAGACTTATCACAAGCGTGCCTTGATACACTAAGTTGATTCATTGTTTTTCTTTTACTTTAGTTATAAGAAGTTAATTAAATTAGTTTTGCAGTTTCTTTTATAAAGTTTTGTAGACAACATAACTTTGATACAGACTTTATAATATACTATATAGCCGAGGATATATTTATTTTTTATATAAGAGTATAATAAAAAATGTATTTAAAAAACCAGTTTTTTGAAACGTAATCAAGAAGTTTTGTATCTGTCTATTGAGTAAAAACAGGTACAATTTAAATATTTTATTACAAAGCATTTTAAAAACAAGCTGAACTTGCTAATTCACGTTTGAAACTTCAACAAACCAAGTTGAAACAAACAATATGTTATGAAATTAAAATTTATGAATTATTATCATTATTTTATAAATATCTAAAAAAAAACATAAAAAGAAAGTTAGAATCCTTACGTTTGTTAAAATGCTGAAAGCGCAGGCCATTCCGACTTGACCGACTCCGACCACCGTAATTTTATTACGGCTTGCGGCTGCCGGTTCTGTGACTGTGGTAAGTAGTTGTTCTTTTACGGATGCCATTATTTCTGTTTTGTACCTGAAATAAAAGGAATCGCAAAATATGTATTCTCCGAATTGAAATGTCTGAGTAAAATTTTAAGATAATTTAAATTTTAGTAAGTATTAAATTGACATAGTAACACAGTGATAGTTAGAAAAATAGAACAAAAAACAGACAATAAGTCTTTTGTTCTTTTTTCCAAGAAAATATCCGTGATATTTAGATCACGTTGAGATCTGCAGTCTAGATACAAGAAACTTCCGATCAAGAGGAATAATCGACAAGCGAATAATCGACGTTTAAGCGAAAACTGTGTGTCACCGTATAGCGTGCAAAATTAAATCACTGGCCAAGATTTATTTTTAAACATGTTAATTTTAAAAAAATGTTAATTTTACATTACAGAATATTTTTAACCATTTTAAGGAAGTACTATATAAATTCTTTAACTCTAATAAAATCGTATTTGAAAAACTATACATGCTTAAAAACTCTACTCTTAAAAAACTATACTCTTAAAAACGTAGAATATTTGAAAAATCTGAATATTTTCTCAATTATAATTTCTAAAATTACCTCTAGAATGGCTCCCAATTAATTAAAAGGGAGCAGGGCAATATTTTTAAAACTAAGTATAACAATTTAAATAGTTAATTTTATTAAAATCACTAGCATTTAAAACTATAAGTAAAAAAACTCGCATTCTTTATTTTAAGAAGCAATCCAAAAAAGCTGATCCATGTTCCAGAACCTCCCATACCGGCAAGGTCAAAAAGGTCACACGCGCCGAAAACTCCCGCCCTGTTCAATAAGCGCGCCGATACGCCGTATACCCTTCCATAATCTCACGCTTCCCCCATAAAACACCATACTACTCAGCTAAAACACCAATCTTTCGCAATCTTTTCCATTAATTACATCAATCGCTCACCTCGATTCGCCCGGTACGAAATCAAATAATAAAAAGATAGAAATGAAGCGCGCAAGAAGGAAAAGTTTGAGACTCACCGGAGGTTTACGTGCTTCTTTTCTTAGATTCGTCCTACACGACGGGGGGCTCGAGCAGCTCTGCGCGCGCGATACGAAATAGCCGCCACGGGCTCTCGACTGGAGAGCGAGCGGCTGTAATATTGATTTCTCACCGGAGGATGCCGCCACGGGTCTGTCAACTACCTCGTGCGCGCGAAAAGTTGAACAAGCGGATTGCGCTTGCAGAGGTGTGCAAAGTAGGAAAATGTTTTTGTATTTCGAATAAATGATGGTTTTAAGTGTGTAGTTAATTTGTCAGTGAGGTGTGTTTTTTGGAAAATCAATAATGGAACTTTATAAGTTTAAAAATTTTATGACGTCATACTGTTGTACTGTGCTAACATCTTGTGCAAAAGTTCTAAGTACATCTTTTACATGGTTTTTCTAAAAGAAAATTTATTTTAAAATTTGCTGCAACTTTCTTAAATTTTCTACGTTATTTCACAAATTTTCAATTATTGCTAACATTTTTACTTCATATTACTTGTTAAAAAGAAGCTACGAAATACATAAATTTTTAAAAATTTATGATTGACAGTAACGTGGGGTATGAAATTCGCGTATCAGTTCCGTTACACCCTCGATAAATAAATGATAAAATCTGCGATTTCCCGTGCGCTTTAATTGCATGGAGCGATAATTAATTCAAGTCATTCTCACAAACATGATTAGTCATTGGTATGCAGTTATCGCTTTTTTCTCAATTTGGCAACAGTTTTTGCTACCTTGAGCCAAGAGGGCTCAATGTGCGAGAACTACGGTTCATTGATCCCGGGCAGAAGCATGCAGTGGGTAAGCTAGATTCCTTCTCTGTGTTTTCTATACTTAACTGTTTTTCTAATGAATTGACAGTCAGCCGTCACGATAGAAGATGTATAAAAATTATAAATTCAAAAGCTTTTCTATATTTTATTAAAAGTAATATTTTTAACTATCAAAGTCTAGCGTTATTCAGCTGGAAAACGAACGGTTTAAAAATATTCTCCATCCACCTATGTAAATAGTTATTTTAACTATTTTTCCTTAATGACTCACAAACTGTTAGAACCTTTTTCCCCAACAGAAAAAGCACACATTACTAATCTAAAGTTTGCACTTTGATTATTGCATCATCGCACACCGTCGTAATCTAATCTCTTAAAAAAAGCCCTGACACCAAACCCCCTTAATTTCATTGGCAAAAACCAACTCAATAAAATCCCCATCAATGAACGGAGCAGCGAGAGAGAATCAAGGCACTAATAATCAAGTGACAGAGAGACGCGACAAGACAATCATCTCGAAAAAAGGATAAACAACAAAATTAAGCAGATCGAGCCGGCTATAACCTTGGAGCCGCTAAGGGGTTCAAGTTCACCGTATCAAGCCAATTAATGCGATTAATAAATTGAGACACTTACTTGTTACTAGCTTAAGTATATCTGAGTAACGGCGCGTGTGCTCCGTAAATCCCCGGCCGCTTCGATGACGTTTTCAGGTTGGAGCGCCCGGCACGACTGGCTCTACTATGCTCTGCAATCTTTCCTCCTATAGCGGTGTGCTCTCCCGGCATCTACTTTACTGTGTATTTGGAGGTGACCTTGCCGCTACTTTTATACAGTCGCGAAAGCATGCGCACACGAGGCTCGCGCCCTCGCGGCGCAGCTCACCTAACCTGTACAACAAAGCGGTTTAAATTTTTTTTTGTAAGACTTTTTTTATGGGTAATTGGCGTTATACGTTATCTTAAGGTCAATAGCGCGAGTTTTTATTTATGTAACTAGACGCGTTCATTGTTCTGCTTTAAATGGGTTAATTGTAACTAAATGCGAATTTCAATTTACTATTTAAAGAATCGAAATTTATTCAGGAGTTTTATGTATTGAAGCATTTAAGACTATTAGCTAAGCTACAATGTGATGTAATATGGAATAAGACAATGGGTTTTTAATGATAACAATATTTACATTTAAAATAGTTCTATATAATAAAATGACGCCCCAGGTGAACGAAAACGCATGCGCGGAAAAAGAGGCGGATTCGCCTATCAGTGATAATGATCATAGTACTTATCAAAAATTGTATCGGTATTTAAAACCAAATGATAATGCATATCAAAGTACACTTCGATAATATTCGCATTTTTAATAGTTGTTTTTTAATAAAGTAGGTATTATCTGAGTTCAAAGTTGAACTTATATTTTTTTAATATATAAATATTAGATAAAAATACATTCATAGATAATAGATTATTGACAAATGTACGTTTAACGATAAAACAGGAGATTTATGAAAAATTAAGTATATTAAAACTACTTTTGCACCTCGCACAATAGTTTGGCAATCTTCCGCAACAATTCGGCGAAAGTTACCTTATCCCCGTGCAGTTCCGCACGTACGCGAGTGTCTATAGAAAAATCATCCAGGGCTGATGTAATTCCGGAGATCGGGCACATGCTTACGAATATAACTTTTCATGGGCGTGGATTTTCCAAAAATAAATGGACCCGTGGAAATCACATGAGCTTTAAAGTCACATGCGCGGATCTCTCTAAACAGCATCGCTGCATCTCCCGCGCTAAATGTTTTTTACCTTGAAGTTTGATTTATTTTTCTTAATTTGTAGTAACTTGAGTACGAAGAATTGAAATAGTAGTGAAATAGAGTATAATAAAACATTGTTTTAAATAGAATGTCCTATTTCTTTCACAAATATCTTCTTACTTCATAATTATTTCAAAGTATATGTACATACAATGCTTTCTACTTTAATAAAAATAAGTACTTTTAAACAATAATCGATTATATTTCCTTAGAATATAATTACATGTTTAGGTGTATGTAGTTTTCGTTTCTGCTTATTTTATCGATCCACTGACGCAACAAATAGTAGCCTGATGCACGGAAAGAGTGAGTCAATACGCTTATGGGACGAGGCAACGATGTACTTAAGTAAAATTAGAAGAATTTTTCGTCATTGAAAACTAGAAAAAAAAGGTGTCAAATTTTCATAAAATATAACAATGTGAAATAAAGTTTACGCAGTTTAAATTTTATTCTGATTGATTCTAAACTAAAATCACTATATTAATTATGATGGCGTATATGATGCAACTATTTCAATGCAATAGACGTTGGCGCTTCATGCAATTAATTGCAATGAAGTTTTTCCGCGTATCGTCACATTTATAAAGGACAATGTCTTTTTGCAATTGAATTATCTGTTCTTGCTATAAAAATATAGTTTTGTAGCTATTCTTGTGACCATCAGTATAATTCACTATTGGAAAATAATTTGTTATTATATAATTAGATTTATTTTGTAAGTCTAAAACTTTTATTTATTTTGTTAATAATTAAATTTTATTCAATTTTTTGGTTCCAATAAATGAATTTATTTAATTTTCGTCGCTCACAGTTATAAACAATGTATATAACAAAATCAACCCAACACCATAACAAAATCATAATAAATCATTATAATAACAATAATTCACACTTAAAAAAACTATGCTAAAAAAAATTAATTTTTTCAATACCGACCACCCACGCTCACCATTACTTACCATCAGAGCCAACTCCCGCTTAACGTACCCAACGCTCATCGATAATCCAGGTCGCTGCAGACTCGCAGCTCCCACGGCAACCCACAATACTTTTTATTCCTACACTCCAACGCTTGGGGTCTCCACCTCGACCAACTCCACAACCGCACATCTCTCCCAGATCGCAAAGCCGTACAGCCCGACTGGCAATAAGCCAAAAGGTCCAATGCAAGCGAATCGGGCCGCAGCTCCAGATCGAACAACAATCGCGCTGTCCCCCCATCAGGCTGGCATGGCGTGAGCTGGCGCAGTTACTCTTGGCCAGCTCTCCTCTCTCCCCCCGCTCCTCCCCCCGTCGGGACAATTAACTCTCTCACTCGCGGCGAGTCGCGATCGCCGGCTATTAATTACAATCAACGCTCGCTTGGCTATCGGCGCAAGCAAGCGCGACGTTTAATCTGGCATCGCGGAGCGCGCAGAAATCCACCGAATTTCTCTCTCTCTCTCTCACCGCTTCTGGGCAGTTTCTCTCCCTCTCTCTCGTATAGGTATGCGCTCACAGGCGCATCAGAAAGAGAGAAATTTCGCGCGCGGGGCCTTTTTGTTTTTATCGCCCGGGCTTTTTCGTTTTGCAGTTTTGCGGAAATCCTTGGAGCCTCTCGGAGGAAGGGCTTTTTTATTGCGTCATAGAGCGCGGCTGAAGAGATGCGCCCAGGAGATGGATTGGCCGGGCGTTAAAGGCTTGATTGACAATATCGCTTTTATATATTGGATTCCCGCGCTGTATATCTCGCCGAGTGCTTTTCGAGAGTTGTTTGCTTTTTCGAATGAAACTTTTCCAGAGCCGCGGCCGAATTACTTCCAGCTCCCCGCGCACGCGCGTCTTTCCTCGATTACATTTTTATTCGAAAATCGAAAAAGCCCCCGGCGAGCTTTAATCGGGAAGAATAATAAAGCCCGAGCGTAGGAGTGAAAATAATGAAAAGAACGGCCGGGGCTAAATTAAACGCTAACGTCGCGTCGTCCCGGGCAGGTAAAAATAATCCGGCCGACCTTGCCCGCGCCCAGATTAATATTGATGAAGCCGCTTTGGGGGAGATAAAAATTAAAAGGCCATACCTGTTGGGCAGCCCCGGCGCGCGATGAAGTTGTAATCGTTCTCCTAGTCGGCTGCCTCCGCGCGCAGCAGCTCCCTTTTTTGCAATCTCGTTTGTCAGCCTTATAAAAGCGAAGTGAGAAAAAAGGAGGAGCGCCAAGCGCTGCACACACACGCGGCCGCAAAACAAGAAGCAAACAAACTCGCGGAGCAATAAAAGGCTTGCGAGAGAGAGATTGCACGCGCGTACGGAGACAACGAGAGGGGGAGATTCGTTAGCGAAAAATAATGAATCGGCTGTGCGGCTCTCTCTCTCTCTCTGCGGCTGCCGAATCACGCGGCGCAAGCCCCTGCTGACTCGCGAAATATATATTGCCGGGCCGAGATCATCAGCGCTGTGGAGAGAGAGAAAAAGGAGCTGCCGAGGATACGGGAGGTATCCCTCTCTCTGTGTATATGTATGTGTGTATACGGGGAGGTT
>JAPYZA010004591.1:0-13703 GCA_030522685.1 Eupelmus azureus | reverse complement strand
ATATACGTGCGACGACTTAAAGCGGAAGAAGCCACTAGGGAGAGTCCAAAGAGCATCGCGGCGCTTCAGTCACGGCACTTTCCTCTTCTTTCCGCGACCACGAACAAAGTTAGAACCCTGAGAAAATGCCATCAGTGTGTGTCTGTCCGTCTTTTTTTTAAGAATGTATTCTTTCTGTGCCTAAGTTTCTTCTTAATCTACTTCTGGGTCTGGTCTTTCCAGTTATTCTTATTTCGATTTCGGATTAAAATGGTAAGCTATTATTTGGATTAAATGTAAATAATAAAAATATAAAATATATAATAATTAATTAAATTTTTTTTTAATTTTCCACTTCTTTGTTTTTTCTTCTTTGTTTATCAAAATTTGCTCATCTTGCTTTTTTAAATAAATCAAATTCAATCCATGTCTTGTTGCATTCTTTCTTTTCTCAGAAAAGAATCGTTTTTCTTTTAACCAAATAACAGTCAGGCTCTCATGAAAAATCAACAGCAACATCGTGCTTCTGTTCCACTAAACAAGCGATGTATCGCTCGCGAGTGCTAAAGCTGAAACGAGCACAGTATACAGCATGCAACTGCGAAAGCCAAGATAGCACGGTTCACTGCTTTATTTTTCTCGTAAATATTTCTGCAGAATGCCCAAGTCCTCTTATCATTTTTTGTCTTATATATCAAACTGTCTTTAACTTTTGACTTCTTTCGGGTTTCTTGAAAATGTAAAACTTTGAAGAATCAGCTTAAAGTTTATCCAGAATGCTTTCTGGGAATGTCGAGAAACAGAGCGAATTACTGGCTTGGTCTTTGTTTAAATTTCAAATATCTCATTTGAGTAGTAAATATATGCAACTCTTTCTGTATATTATTTTCTCATACATTATTTTGAGAATACGATTGTACGCTGTTTCCAAATACAAAATTCGTAGCACTATTTTAATAAAATGAGACATGGCAATATTATTAATATTTATCCTGTCTTGATTTTGGTAACTTTTGAGAATTTGTGCTTTTCTACGTCTTTTCAAGAAAAATATTGGTCTTGAATGTTGTTGAAGAAATTAAGTATTTGAAAATTGCCTAAAAAACAATTGTACGTAAATGTCAAACGGATACACTTTAAAAAAAATTCTTAGAAATAATTACAAATCACGTCTCCTTCATCCTTGCCGTTTTCTACTACGGACCCTCCTACACCGGTCCATCTTCAGATCGCCCTAAAAATATATATCACACCATCCTTCACCATTAGGCAAATATCCAACTCATTAAAACATCTCGAAAACCAGCGATAAAAAGCTCCTCAAAACTCTATAATAGCATCGCAGCGAGCGCGATCGTTAGCTCGGGCGCAGAAGCTGCTGCAAAAAACTCCAACAACCCTCGAAAAGCCATTCACAGTCTAACGAGCTTCTACTTTAAATATACGCGCCCGGTTCGGCGTCACTATTTGATCTTGGTGCGAGTACATCGGCTGGCGGCTAACTTTAATTAACGAGCCGACTTCGGGGCTTCGTTGCGAATCAGGTTATATACGAAATGGGCGGAACACACTGCCACAAAGAAAGCTCGTTTGCGTCGCGGATGAGCTTCGCGTTTTCGCATTTTCGGGTAGTTGGGTTTATGAAATCTTCTTTAGGAGTTTTAGAGTTGGTTTGTGTGTAGGTCAGGTTTGAGCGAAGCCTTGGTTAGATGCGATGGTTTGAATGTTTCTTCAGAGTTGGAAAATGGATTAATATTTAGTATGTCCAGCGTCATTAAAAGAAATTTTTAAGTTTCAAACTGTTTTTCCACTTTTATTCATTAAACTTGAATATTTTTCTTAAATAACAACTAAACTATTACGTACTCCTAAATATGTTGTTGTGAAAAGCCATTGTTAGTGCAATCGACCAGTTACTTAAGTTCTAACCGCACTTAATGTTGCTTCTCTTAGATGATCGGTCGGCCGAGTCGCCAAAGACCCCTTCAAAGGTGTTTCATGATTGTAGTACTTAGTAGGAGATGCCTAAGCTTTTGGGTCATCGATTTTGCTCAAACATTAGGATATGTTTTTAGATGTAAATATTTCGAAATATGTTTATTACATATTTCATAAAATGAAGCGTCCTCAATAAATATTTACTCTTTTCAAAATTCAGTAAACTATCTATTATTAACTAATCAACAATCAATAGTTGAAAACTTCTTTTTAAATAAGATTTCTGAAAAGGATGTTTCCACTCCAGTAATTAAGTCAATTATTTTAATGAGAAAAAGAAAAGTATCAAACCCTTTAGTATTGATTCTGTGACTTGCAGAGACGGAATTACGAGATATGGTGAACGAGGTGGATCAGGACGGCAATGGCACAATCGAATTCAACGAGTTCCTACAAATGATGTCGAAGAAGATGAAGGGGGCTGACTGCGAGGACGAGCTCCGCGAGGCTTTTAGGTTCGAAACTTTTTGATTAAAGAATTATTGTTACTCTGATCAGAACAGACTCCACATCGATCTATTGGATTGGAAGCACTTCAATGCTATCCATTTCATTTTAAATTAGGTTCAAATACATATCTTGTATTGATAAATTTTATTTGTCTTTTTGAATTTATTTTTAATAGTTTATAATTTATTTAAATATAATTAATTAGTTTAATTAGTAATCTATATTTTGCTAATTATTAATAATTATGAAATTATAAAAAAATCCAAACTAATTTTAAAAACGATTAGTAAACAATTAATAAATATTTTTAAAATTACAATAAATTTTTTCCCTTTCAGAGTTTTTGATAAAAACAACGATGGCTTGATATCGTCAGTAGAACTGCGACACGTCATGACGAATCTCGGTGAGAAACTGTCAGAAGAAGAGGTAGACGATATGATCAAGGAAGCCGATTTGGATGGTGATGGAATGGTGAATTACGAAGGTAAATCTTCATTTTAATTTATATAGCTTTGAATTTTTCATTAGCTAGGTTTGAAGATATCGGTCACCTTGAAAACGTCTTGGCTGAAATTAGTAGAATAAAAATAAAAAAAGTTAAAGATTTTAATAATAAGTTCATTGAATTCAGTTAAAAAATAATTGCGTAAAAGGGTGTTTAAGTTTACAGTTTTCAAAAATTAAAATAAATATAATATTCAAGTTTTGAAAAATCTGTACAAAATTAATAATATTACTAACACTAACACTTTCGTATTTCTTTGAAAATGTTTAAAAGATGAATTTCAACCTATATTGCTAAGTATTATTGTAAATTTTCAAATTGATTTGCCGTCGAAGTAATCCAGATTAAGATCTTGAAACATTTTCTGGAATATTTCATAAGCACTTTAATTGGCGCACTCCTTCAAACTTTATTCTCAGAAAATTTTCCCTCAGTTTTTCAATCATTAAAACTTGCAAGCAAAATCCTTTCCAATTTCTCAACCTCTTCGCAGCATCCCAAATCCATTTCAACTTAACCAAACTACTGAATTAAGACACTCTCGGAAAACTGAATTTTTCACCGTACATACAAGAAGAAACAAGCAAAATCGCTTTATGACTCGTGAAACTCGAAGGCCCCAAACATCCTCGGCCACTTTACTAGTCATAAATAAAAGAAGCCGGCGCAAGACCCCTAGAGAGCCCGCCCCGCAGCGACAAGTTGCCCTCTATCAAATAGCTCGTGTGCGCGCCGCTAAGAAAATTGGAATTTGCCAGAGCGGGTGGGGGGATAAAAATGACGCCGCCGGGAAGTTTGCGAGGCCGGGGAAAATTAATAGCTCGATTAAACGCGCGCCACTGCATGCGCGGGGACTTAATGAACTCCGACCGAGAGCGTGAGCTAATTAGGCGGGCACTGTACAACCGGACAGTTTTCACGCTGACTTTTCCAAGGATGTTTGCCGAGAGCGAGATTCGATTTTTTTTTAGAACGTTTGGTCGAGGGGATTGAGAGAATGTAGTTATATAGATGTAGTGTGTAGAGCCTGAGGTGTATAACTCGATAACTGTCTTGTGAATTTGCTTAGGAGGATAATATTGCTCTTTGTGAATGAGCGAGTTCGTTTGCGCTGCGTGGGTTTATTATTGCAGTGTTGTTGGTCTTGAGAAAATTTTCAGTTGATTTTTAACGGGAATTTCCTTTATTATTGATTGGTTAATATTCAGTCTTTTATATAATGCTTTAAAGATTTTTCTCTTTGTAATGAAGAAAATTATTTCACTTTTTACGTTATATTCTTATTGGCTTTGTTAGGTTTATTAAAAAAAAAAAAAAAAATAATTACAAATTTTTTTAAGCGATACATTCTACTATTTTTAAAAAAATTTTAATTGCAGTTCTGTAACACTTTTTCGTTATAATAGCTTTTAAATATTCAATGAGAGTTGCTTCAATTAATTTGAATTAAAAAAACTTCAAAAATACGGAGTATACTTTTTGTATAAAATTGTAAGTTAGTAATAATATTATTGTATCTACCTTAATAGCAGCAGTTATAAATTCCAGCTTTAGTTTTTGTTAAAAAAAAGCTTTTTAATCCGGAAATAAATACAGTACCGAGTTTCATTCATTTCATTATAAAGCTATATTTATAATTTCATTTATGAAGTTCCTTGTATAAAAACGTGATACAGTATGAAACTGACTTTTTTACTTCAAAAAAAGACATCATTAATTATAAAAAAAGAATTAACATATTTTGAAATTCATTTTTCGTCCGATTTTGATTTTGAATGTTTCATTTTGAATTTAATTCAACCATTACATTGCGTTTAGAAACTTCGGCTTTGGGGTATGAAATCAACTCGTGATTTGACTGTTTGCGAGTATTACTAAAGATTTCGAAGGCTGCCGGAAGAGCGCTTAACTTTGATCGACAAAATGAGCGCGGAAAAACTATGATAAAAGAGGTCTTCCCGCCAAACTACTTGGACGAGTCGCGTGCGAAAGTGGGCCACCAAATCCTCTTTCCCACATTTCGCGTGTACGTGTGCCTCTAGGTGCTGGAAATTTACGCCTGGACGATATTAGGCGAGTTAAACGCTCCGGCATTTTTGCTCAACCGCCACATTAAGGTCGTTAGTCTGGTACTTTGGTTAGATAATCGGCCACCAGCGACGCTGGTCATTCGAGTCGGTAACGGATTATATTCCTTTACTTTCCTTTCTCTCTTTTTGACTCTCTTACTTTTTATTTTCCGTCTGCTCTAATCTCTCTAGTCTTTTTTTGTGGGCATCCATTTCGTTCTGTTTCCTCTTTATTTGTCCTTTATATCTTGCTACTTGATACTTTATGAGTTTTAAAATCCGTGGAAAAATATTGTGAAATACGTAGACGTTTTATCGCGAAAATTTATATGATATGCATTACAAATATGTTTGCATCAATAGTTATTCTGTACCAATAAATACTACTATATATTTTATATCTACTTATTATTTTTTATTCTAATATTCATACAATGTTTTTTATTATTATTAATAGAAAAATATAATATGTTTTCTATATATATTTCTGTTTAATAAAGATGATTCAATGACTTTATTAATAATTTTCTTATTTCAACCAAACATTATTATTATTTTTTTATTCGGCTTCATTTTATAAGAATAATTTAAGCAATTTCGCGAGTAAAACTGTTTTTGAATGTGAAAGAAACCTTTTTTATATTCCACACATCCTTTATAATGACTTGCTTTCTTTATGAACCCTCTCTAAATTGACCCTGACATATTTTAAGGATAAAAACAGATTTTTGTCTGGCGGGGCTTTGTAGTAGGCGGATTTTAAACGAAAACCCCTTTTTCCATTCTCTAGTGTCTCAACATTTTTTTAATAATATTCAAATACTTTAAAAATCTGAATAACTTTTCCAAGTGTTCAATAATAAACAAACGCGTTTGCACGGTTCTTCAAATAAATTTAAACTTTCTATTCTTATTTCTCTTTGAATACTCCAGAAAAACTCCATCCCGAATAAATTCCGGAACACGCGCGCATTCGATAAATCAAGCGGTTCAAAGTATTATTTTCCGCTCAAAAATGTCCACATCTTCAGAAGTTAGTTTGAAATTCAGCAGATCATAACTATTAATTCTCGCTTCTCCCATCCTTCACTTCTATTTCTTTCTTTATTCACCCTTCCCCCCTCGTAAATATCGACTCGAGCCACCCGGACTCTCCGCCTGTGCCATGACAGCGAAAAACTCGCCTCATCCGCGCGGCTTTCGCCTGATAATTGCTACTCGCGACGCCAAAGTAGGTCAAATCGCTTTTAAAAATAAGCCCCGATCACCCGCTGAGCCTACTCTCACTTTCCTTAACACCGCAGCCAATCCGAAGAGCCGATCATTAATCTCTATCATCCCTATTCTTTGTCTATTCGCAGAGTTCGTGACAATCCTGACGTCGAAGAATTAGTTCGCTCGGTTCCGCGGCGGAACAACATCGGCAGCGGCGACACCCAACCGACTATTACTAAGCAGAGCAGTCAAGCAGAAAAGAGGAAGGACGAGGCGGGAAGAGGAGAAGGCAGAAACGGCACTACTAGTGGAAGATCGCAGGTCAGCGCGCGAAGACGGCTCGCTGCTGGCGAAGACAGTCAAGTTCCTCTCTTTAGGTTCGTAAACGAGCGAGCGGCAAGCCGAGAGAAAACGACAAGACATAAAAATGAACAAAACTCACAAGAAGCTATTACTAAGTGCGCGAGAACGAGGAGTAAGAGTTGAACAGTGCGCACACGATGAAAACGTCATCGTGAAAGTCCGCGCGGCGACGCGTTTGACTTTATAAGCATGCGGAAACATAAACGAAATAATAATCATTGCATTGCAGTGAGACTCTGTACTTTGTGGGACGAGGTCCTCGCGCGATAAGTTTGATTATTTTGCTTCGGTTTAATTTTTATTGAATTTTCTTTTATATCGATTAATTTAGAATTGTATGATACTCGTTGAGATTGATTGTAGATTGGTATTACCGTATGTACTTAAACCGTAAGAGTTTTTGAGCTTATGACGATGAGCGATGAATACTTTGGTGAACATTATGAGGCGATGGTTAGTACAAAAATCTGTTGCTTTTGATAAAATTCGATCGAAACGTTTACCTGTACGGTTTCTTAGGGTGAGGTTATACTTTTTCATATACGAAAAGGCAGCTTTAACTTCTTGAACTTTAACAATACAACATACTGTAAGCACAAAAACACTTTACTGTCTACGTGCATTCGAGATTTCCATTAGCGTTTTTACAATGTTAGAAATAAACATGTATTATTTGTATAACGTTGCTTTCTAAAATCTATTTCGATACTATTACAGCATTTGCGAGCACTAGCTTTCATTTTAGACATAGAAGTTTTCCAAATGATAATACTCAAATTTCGAAGATTTATGGCAACTTTTAGCGTGCTTTGGAAAATGAGTTTGTAAGAAACTAAGACGACGCACTGTCGCTCCTGAAACAATCAACAGAGCTTCGATTAGCAATTTTACTATACGAGGAGATTAAAATATGAATTATGATAAATGATGGAAAATGATTAATCTGAAATGTTTGAAGACAAAAAAAAACTTATACACTCTTCTGATATTGCTAAATAAACTTATAATGACACCCATGTCGCTAAATACGAAAATATTAGACGTAAACACAATTGATCATCAGACATCACTCCACACAATCGCAAGCGCAGAGATAATACTCAACTATAATACTGATAGTCACGTACGTTTAAGTGTTTAATATGGGAAAAATCCGTAAAGTTAGTTAATGAATTAACACTATCCATATAAAACTATGTCGCATTCGCATATGTTGAAGTGAGGAGATTGCAAACTATCACAAACACGTAAATCGCCCGATTCTTATTATAATAAAACTTTCTATATTTGTCTTCTTAGAGAATAATACATTTAGAAATTTCACACTGCAGGTGTACACGCGTAGAATAAAAAAAGTAAAGTCAAATTTAGATTCGCAAGATATGGCATCTATAAAACTATGACGTGTAAGCTAATCAAAAACTAAACAATTCAATCAACAAGTTTGAAACATTACAAGGTGTACTTTATAGCACATTTTCTATAAGATCCATTAGCTTCTGCGCTGGAAAACGAAGAGTTAGAATATGTAAAAGCGAAGAAAGGGAAGAAAAAAAACACAATATAATCTACAAAATCAATGAGCTACTTAATACGTTCACTATCAATCATTCCACAATGAATTTTAAAAGAAATAACTCCTCGAGCATACTAATCATCCCTTAAACAAAGCAAACGTAATTATCTTCGTTATACGATTCGATTGGTGCTAAGTCAGTAGATTCCTCGTCCAACATTTGTACTGCACAGCCAAAACCGGTTAGGTACAAATGACAGCCCGCGATTTAAGCCTAACTATAAGCTTATTCCGCAGCTCGTTTACTCTTAAGCGAGTCGCAGCATTTGAACAACGCATGCAAATGTCTCGTCGCGCTTTACTATACATAAAAAAATAAACAATTCCTCGCTCGGCCGTTCGAATTAGAATGTCCACTGCGATTCTTATGTCTTTGTAATTTAATCTTCCGTCTTCGAAGATAAAAAGAGAACGAAAACGAGGCGCCTGTACTTATAAACGTAGCCGTTTGCCGTTGCACGTTTCGACGGGAAGAAAAAATTAAATAAAGCAAACGTTAAATCAGCAGGTGCATTAAAAGAAGCAAGCTTCCGTTTCCGAGCGCGCGAGCGCGCTAAACGGCCGGTGTTCTCCGCGGCACGGTTCTCATTCCTGTATGCACTCAACGATACACTTGAATTACTAACCCACCGTATGTTAAATACTGTTGTGTAGCTTCACCCCGATCTATTTATCGATATTCGCTGTACACGTGTGCATGTGACTGTGCGTGTTAACGATACGAGCTCGGATCAATCAAGGCTAACCCGCCCAAAGGAGGGGCGCGAGACGTGTAGGTATATAGACGGGGACCGTGGTGTCGTCGACGCGCGTTCTCGCAATCGTCGACGCTCGTGCGCGTGTACCCGAGAATTAGGAAATTGTCGCGAGCAGGCGATGACAAAAAAGTCGTGTAGTTCGCTGAATGTAATTGCTTTAGATGACTTATGGTGCAGTTGATTCGTTTTTTTAATAATTTAAAAATTCGGTTCAGAGATAAACTGTTGGAAATTGGATTTATTTAATCAATTAACTTTCTTCATTCACTCACCTAAGTGAAGACCTTGATAATGCACTATACTGGCTCGTACGCAAAGTTCAACTTCCACATCTCGATTTTTCGGTTTTACTAAATGGACATACGACTTTTCAACTGCACGCATAAAACTTCATAAGTCGTTTCAGAATAGCCAAGCAAACAACATAGAATTTTCGTGTATCTCGTGTAAAGTAGTCGTATCGTATACGTGTTTCCTAAAACATAAAAAAAACAGCTACATGCCGTACACCTTTAGCCAATAGTAGTAAATAAATCTTAGAACTCATAGAACATATTAACACTTGAATAGTTACATCTAGCGGTGAGAAAGAAAACCGCTAATAATGTCCCGTATACCGTTAAAATGTTTCCGTTGATCGTACAATGATTAAATGTATGATTAATGCGTATGTGGCGGATAAGAATTACAGGGAACGCTTTAGAGACATCTTGAGATAAAACGTCCGAGGGTTGATTGTCAATCAAAGGATTAATTAGAAGGAGTTATATATATAATTGTGTAGGTAAACTAATTATTGTTTTAAGAAAAGAAAAGCTTGACGTCGACCCTAAAATGCAAAATAGCTTGCAGAATGTTGAGAGAAAAATATGAGATCTATGTTATTATCGTCGATGACCGGCGATAAGTGAAAAAGATTTTATAATAGCTAGACAATAATGCGTTAATTTCCTTCAATTTGCCAGCATAAATTAGACGATGTACAAGATGATATATACGTGTAAATTATATACACAGATACTTATATATATTTACGTATATAAACAGGATTATATATTTATGTGGGAAAAGCAGTTTAATAGTTCAATGGGCTGACAAGTCGGACACGCGCGTACTTTGAGGGTGCAAGATTCGCTTTTGATATGAAGCAGAACGTTGAACGTTATATGAATCGAAAGCGGCGTATAGTAAAAATTATTATAAATTGGCACATATATAAATGTTCCCTATTTTTTAAAATGTGATTATCTCTGGAGAGAAACAGAATTATATATCATTCAGTTTTATTTTCGTACAAAGATATATTGATGGGTCCTGATAGAGTGCGATATTTTTTGTAGCCAAGAGAGAGAAATGTTATAATAATTTTTACTGAACCTAATTTACCGCAGAGCGCCAAACGCAAAACCCGAAGACGCGTGATTGTCGAAGCTACCTATACTGATGGATAATCTGACGACATTTGTCAAATAAACATCAAATACAAACTCATAATAGGAAAATATTATTAAATTATTACAAAGACACCGCACAGCGCAAACAAATAGCAATGTAAAACGTCCCAAAGACAATATGAATTGCTTACAGAGAAAATTAATGATTTGGTAATGAAAAAAAAAGAAAAAGAATAAAAAATCCATATATAATGGGAGGTTCTAATCTCCGATGGCCTACATTGTTATGATTATTGTATGAAAATCCGTCTATTCGAGTAAAATGGCGAGTTCAAAAATAAAAACATATGAAAAATTGCGTCCGACATGATGAAAATGATGTTGAGAAAAAAGTTTACCCAATAACCGGAATTATGTATCGAAATAAAAAGAAATGTAACATAAAGTAAAATAAAGTACATTTTTTGTCCGAGCACTCGTGCCGCGACTGGCTAGTCCCAAGCGATAACAACAACAAAAAAAAGGAAGTGAAAATAAAAGAATAATTGAACATGTTGAAAAACGACCAACGGCAACCAAGCTCGTTTATGGCGTTTTATGCGCTTTTACTTTATTATATTATTATATATATAATATATCAAATGCACGGCGGTGACAATTATTTTATGATTATTTTCGGGAAATACGTTCACGCCTTAATTCATTATTCATAGTATTCTCCTTATTATAAATAATGTTATAAATATATACTTAAAAATATTTATTCTTAAGTAGAATGGTTATGTGATTGATTTTTTGACCTTTTTTTATTATAAAATATGTCGCGCAGCAATTTTTCGATATATAAATTATATATACGACGCATGTACATTTATGTAAGATTTTTTCGTTAAAATTCTTTAATGTAATTACTGAAGAGACGCGCGAGAAGAATCGATTAGCATTAAGTTCTTTGGATTTCGATATGTACACTTAATATGCCATATCTAACGATTTATATAAGTTATGAAAGTCACGTTAAAAAATGAAGTGAGCATATGTTGTGGCAATCTCGGTCTAATCAAAAAAAATATAAGGTATTTTTATAGATTCCGTTGGCAATTTGTCGACGTAACACAATATGAGTCGAATCCTATACTGGTATGACGAAAAAAATGGAATGGTGCACACACAAGATATTTTACATTGCATTGCATTATATTTATCTGTATTATAAACGAATATATAGAAAAGATATTCTACATATTTATAGAGCATTGTTTATTATCTGCCCCGCGTATTACTGTTCATCGTTGCTATTTCATCATCGGCGAGAACGAGGCGGGAAATCCCAAATGATTATATTCTCTCAATTTTATTCTTCTAAAAAAAATGAAACAAACTGCATTGTACGATATAATTATACATTGTAATAACCTGAATTGTTAATGCGTGCGTATATAAATATATTAATGTATTATACATAGATTTATTTTAAGAAGCGAATTTGAGTGAGAGAACGAGATTTAGTATCATAATTAATTCTCATATAATTACGATTTATATATGTGTGATTTGAGTCTTCCGTTTTACTATACCCGCTTAAAAAAGTTTTTTAAACAAGTGCAACGCGACTGAAACGAACATGCTTGAATGTACTTTTGCATATTTCAGTGTAGAATTTGGAGGAACGGTATTATGAGATGATGGATGGGAACACGTTTAAAAGACTTTTTTTCCAGGGCACTATGTACAATCTTTTGCGCGACGAGGCGATTTGGAATATTATAGGCCGATGCAATATTATAAAGAGCTATTTTATCGTATAGCGTAGCGTTAACATATATATTGTCATATACCCTATTTTTTATTCAAAAAATTCACAGATACATAAACGTCATACGTTTTTTCATGCGTGAGCTTCTATGACCCTAACTCTATATATTTGATCGGATATAAAGATATTATTGGCCGATTTAGCAGTACTATTTATTATATTTATATTAGGAAAAAAATTACCTTTTGTTCATGACCGTAGATTATCTAAAATTGATAACTTTTTTACAACACAAATTAAAAGGTGGATCATAAAGTACATAAAAGAATATTATACCACGATTTTTATGATTTTGCATTATAAATAACATACGATAATAAATTTGCTTTAACAGTTTCTTCAACAAATTTAAAAATTTTTTAAATTTTCATTTTAAAAAATCGTATTACTAAATCGGTAACTTATTATGGTCGTATGACTTTTTTATCCTTCTAAGTACTCACGATTTGCATTTATTGCAATTCAAAAGAAAAGAAAATCTCGGGTTAAACTCGTTAGTCCATTTTCTAAGGTTTCACATTGAACGACGTTTTACAAAATTTTTCCGGATACAAAAGAGGAACGAAGAGATGAATAAAATAAAAGAGAATGAGTGCACTAATTTGTATACTATATTGATATTGATAATCTCAGCTATCAAAAATGTAACGCTGGTTAATAACCAAAAAAAAAAACAGAAAAAATGGAATAGAAAAAAATTAAGGACGCAAATGGGTTTCAAAGAAGAAGGGCAAGGTTGACAATTGCTCATTACTTCTTGAAACTCCTTTTATCATATAATGGAAAAAATCACTATCTTGCGCATACCCCACGTACTCCGAAGATTCGTAATGATATTATTATACAAACATGTTGGAGATACCTTTAATGTAATAACTTAGGTATAATAAATATCAAACATGTTTAAATGCAAAAGTAATCAAATAATACGTATGAACACAGATTTATAGATACACAAAAGAAATTTAAAAAAAAAAATATGGAAAATCCGATTGAATTAGATTTAAAAATCGATCATCGCTGTTGAAAAAGGCAGAGCCGGAAATACGTTCTAAAGAAGCGAATACTTCTGCACGGCCGAAATGAGTCTCGATTAAAAATGTGTATTACTGATTCGAGTGCTCGACTTCGAAAATTATCGAGGACGGTAAATCATATAAAATAACTTTAATTCTAAGATTACTTTTTTAAACAAGAACATAAGAAGTAAAGAAAGAAGTAAAATTACGATATAATAAATATAAAGTATAATGATAGTAATAAACGCATAGCTTTTTTTCAATTTCGCGTATACTGCATTCCCTTTAAATATAATAAAAATTGATGAAAATCAATTTGTAGCAGCAGCGAACCGACTTTTCGGCTCTGTCGTTAGATTTAGCATAATGTGCTAGTTGATCATTCGTTAGAAAAATGAGAAACAGGTAAAAAATCGCATTCGTAGAAAAAAGTTACAGCTGCGCGAATAAATCGAGACTGTCGATATGGTGCGATTTACATAGTTAAATGGTGCAAAAAAAAAAAAATAATGCGCATACATGTTATGTAGAAAGGGGTAAATACTGAATATTGAATAT
>JAPYZA010004590.1:0-13291 GCA_030522685.1 Eupelmus azureus | reverse complement strand
AGCTCCCTCACAAGCAAGTCTCGCGCAAGGTGTGTCATCTCCGCCCGGCTAGACTCGGGCTGCGCAAGTGCGTTTACCCCGTTGCTGGCTTCCCTCGGAAGCTCGTATACACGCGCGTCTCCCTTCCGCGCGTCTCCGAGATACACAGCTCCGGGGAGAAAAGCCGCGGCTACACACACACACGTATAGTGTCAACGCGTGCTGCTATACTGCCAGAGAGAAAGAGAGAGGGAGAGTCGCTGGCCTGGCTTGACAAAGGAAGCCTATTTCCAGCGGATTCCGCAGGCGCGTTGATAATCTCTCTCTCTCTCTCTCTTGCGCGATTTATGCTCGCAGGTGTGCGTCTGTGTGCGTGTTGCATTGTCAGGAGGGAGGAGAAGAAAAAAGGGCCGAGGAGCAGCCTCCCTCTCCTCGGCGCGATATTTTCTCCGCTGAGCTCGGCTTCTCTCTCTCTCTCTCGGGGCCACGAGGGCCTCCTCATATCGATCGCTCGCGCCGCACAGCCAGCGAGAACGGAGGGGCTGTGCGAGCTCGCCTATGTGTGTCTGTGTGGGTAAGTGCTCTGCCGGGGCGGCCTTGTTTTTCTCTCTTTTCCCTTCTCGACGACTTTTCGCTCGAGCTAGCTGTCTCTCCCTCTCGCTTGCTCCTTCTTTTTCGGGATAAGGGGAGCGGCCTAGGCTTTTCTTTATGTATACGCAAGAGAGCCAGCGAACCAGAGGCTTTCCTCTCTCTCTCTCTCTCGGCTTTCTGCGCCGTGAGCCTGCGGAAAAAGAGAGAGATTCGCAGATAGGGTGCGCGGGCTGGCTTTTTTCTTCTCAGGATTTTTTCTCTCGCTCCTCGCGCGCTGGATTTTTTTTTCTCCGCCGAGAGAGAGCGTATTGCCAGCTCTCTGCTGGAAATTCGCCGGGAATTAAAAGGTGACGGAGTTGCCTGATGTATATATAGTTACTACTAGAAATTATTAGAATACACGCGTGCACGTACTTACAGAGCTCAACTGATTATCGTCCGGGGCTATTTGCTTTGTCTAAACGAACCGCGTATGCGCGCAGTCCCATTTCTCTCCCCAGAGGCTACACACGCGCGCAGCGATGTATACTCATTGTCTCCCCAACGCGCGGCTATAAGAGAGAAAGAAGCCGCGCGCTTTCGTTTATTTTCGCGGCAAGAAAATTCTCCCCCCCCGCGCTCTTTACCTCCTCACTCTTCGCGCCGAGATAATCGATATACTCTTTTCTCTCTACGCCTTGACGATTACTCTCTCTCTCTCTCTTTACAGTATCGAGAAACGTTTTGAGATACTCGAGTTTTGAAAGCTGCAGGTGTGCGCAGTCTGAGGGGTGTATACGTATAGGGAAGAAAGGAAAGTTATATACGCAGCGTGACCGATCTCGAGGCACATCACCATTAGATCGTGAATTAGACGTCGTTCGTCGCGCCGATTAGATTAGCGTGTTTACCAGAGTGAGAGGAGTATATACGCCGTTCGCACGGCGCGCCGAACGAAGAAGTGTTTTGATATTCTACGAGCGCCGGGGAATCGGCTGGAAAAACGACGCAGAAGTAGTGTGTTATGAGCGGCGAGCGCCGCTGAATTACATAGCGAAAACACGGCTCGGTGTCTGACGCGGCGTGTTTTTCGATTTTCAGCGCGCTTTTTTCCCCTCCTGTTGTTGAAAGCCGAGCCGCTTTATTGACGCGAAATTAGAAATTCCGATGACGGAGGAGTTAGAGAGACGAAAATAGCCAGCTAATCGTCGGCGAGCCATCTCTTTCTCCAAAACGAATGCGTATAAAATCAAAATCCGATCCGACGAACCTCGAACCCCGCATTCGCCAAACAAGCGGCTGTATGCACCTATACACACGTCCACAGCGAAGAAAAGGAGACGATCGAGTTTACGTAGGCGTCGCGTATCCGATCATCCTCGAGTGAGAAAGACAGATAACGATTCAATATTTTCGACCTTGCGAGTTTCGAGTTTCCCCCGCGAGTCGCACCTGCATATACACAGCCGATCTCGCGTAAACAGCGCGCCGGCGAAAAGAAGAAAAGAAATCGGGAGAGGAGCGCAGCGTAATCTGTTATCAGCGATCGTTTTCGGCCGTAAAAACAACACTTCTGAAGGCGAAACTGCCGCCTGATAAAGCCCGGAGTTATCTCCGCGCTTTCGGGTAAACAGAGCGATAAGTTTTTGGAGCGATGCGATGGTTGTGAGAGAATTGTATGCGTCCTTGCTGGATTGCAAGTGTTGTGGGAGGAAAAATCGGTTTTATTTTAAGGGGATGACTGGGGGCTTTTGTTTGGGTTATTTGCAGTGAGCGAGGGGGGCGGAGAGTTGGTGAAAGTAAGAGGAGATTGTTTTTATTTTGAGTGGGTTGTAAATTTTATGAGGAGTTATCTTAATTTTGTTTGGCTTGGTAATTAATGATTGCAGTCTGATTTGAGTCTTAATTTTAGTCTGCGTGATAGTAGAGCTTACGTCTCGCGTTGGGGTATTTATAGAGACGCGATGAATCTGTCCTTTGCTGAATTTTAAGATACGAGATTACGCGCAGAATTCGGGTGTGAAGAATTTTGTCGATCGATCGAAAAAACAGAGGGTATATGCACTTGACGGTAGAAATTAATTTTGACGTTCGTTCTTAAGTCAATCTTATTGTTTGCACTTGCGATAATTTATCTGAAATCTAAATTTCATGTGTGAGAGTGTGTTCTTCTTTAAAACGCTTAAATTAACCGGTTAGTAATTAAAATCGTCTTGTCGAAATCTAGTTGATGCGCCTCTTTTGATTATTCCAAGAAGATCATTATAAATCAAATATGATTAATTAGTAATAATTTAGACGGTCACAATACTTTACGGAATTTTAACTCATTTGCATCGACGGTTTATCTATTTCTGGGAAAATAGGCGAAAGTCACATGATATCGGATCATGCAAGATTTATAGGTACCAGACTGCTTTTAATTAAGTCACTAAACAATGTTATCAAAATCAAATATATGTGAATACTCTTTAAGTCTACAAAAAAATTCAAAAAATAACTCACAGATGTATACTTGTCAAACACTGAATTATTAAATGTAAATACACTTTGTAATTTTATCGCGCGCCAACAATCTAATTCTTCCTTTTATAGTCACTGAAAAATCTGTTTCGAAATTTTTGTTTGCAGTAAGCCGAGTCATCGCAGTTATTGTGACGGCCTATCCTTATTTATTAACTGTAAATTATTTACGTTATATCACATTTCTCGATTGAATTAACAGCGTGTTATTGTTTCTTGTCACGAACTCGACAGAACTATAAATGTTGAGGCGTATGCGCTTATCTCCTCAGCTTATTTTGTATTGAGATTCGAGTGATAACATTTAAATAATCGAAATCAGCTTGCACTCCTTGCTCGGATATTATTTGACTTTGTGAAATATTATAATGCTTTCTGTTACGCGTATGCAGATTTTTTTTTTGGTATTTTTAAAGAACTTCGAAACGTAAGAAGCATTCGCAGAATCTAAATAAAAATTACCATATTTTATAATAAAAATTATCATATCTTACCAACTTTTACTACAAAACAGTCACTTTCCCCAATCTACAACCATCCACCTCTCACCACCAAAAAACCCCACCAATAACCCTCCGAACCACATTCCTCATCAAACCCTCACCAAACCCCCCTCCCACCAAACCACCCCCAAAAAACACCTCCACACCACTCAAAAAACAAATCGCATCAAGAATAAGAAAAAAAGCGCCTCGTCAAGGTGATAACCGCGACCTGCGCGTCATTATACCAAAAGAACGAAAACGTGCACCGGCGGTACATATCTCAACCGACGATCTGCCGCCGCCGACGCCGCGCAAGAGTATATAGCCAGCGATTGCGATCGCCTACGCTCGCGATGACCGCTTGGTGCGACTGCACTCATTTTCTCGAGATAATAAGCGTCTCGCGCGCGGCGGCCGCTTTATCGTACTGATAGCCCCTGGAATTCCGCTTCTCCAGCGGCTGTATTTATAAATCTGTTGCTCTCCGAGAAAAACGACGATTCGAGAGATCCGTAGGTATGTACGTTCTAGAAGCTTTTTTGATTGTTGTTGAGATGCGGATTGGTTGGTTGGCTGGGTGTTTGGGAAACTATTAGTTTAGGCGGTGGGTGGTGAAGGATAGGTTGAGTGGTGAGGACTGGAGGCGGCTGTGATTTGATTGGAGGTAAGATAGGCTGATAAGGATTGGCTTGGGAAATGAGAGCGTGAGTGAGTAATCGGTCAGACCTCTTGAAACTACTTATGCTTCAGAGCCAGACGATAGTTAGATAAGAGGAATTTTTCGCGCGCAGATTGGCTGGATTTTGAGGGTTTATTGTTGAGATATTTTGTTTTTGGGCTAGTCTGGGATTTGTTCGTGAGTGAGATTATCAGTTCTGATGTTTTGCTCGAGTAGCTGTGGAGTGACTGAGTTTTGGGTATTTGAGAATGATGATGTTATTTTATATACAAAATTAATATTAAATACTTGAACGAATATTTGGCGTTAAAATAAGATATATTCGGTTATGCAATGATTTATATTTTAAAATACAGAATCGTTAATTCGTTGAGTGTTCAAACATGCAATACCGAATGTAATAATACTTTTAACGCCGGATAATTTATTAACTCTATTCTTAATCAATTAAAAACATAAAACTGTATGTTTTAAATCATTTTTGATAATTATATTATACAGCGCGGGTTCGATATAACGAATGGAATTATAATAATGTTACAAAAGCTGCGACGATCACAGATGATCGCTTGTGAGCGCAGGTTTGCTTTTTGCTGATTATCGAAGAAATCGATAAATGTGGGAGTGTGCAGATGCACTTTTCGGTCGTAGAGACGATCTCAATCTGTTTAAAACAGTAGATACCTCAAAAACCAAATTCCGGTTTTTTAAAACATAGGAGTTTTATAGGCAAAAGTTATTTGACGTCCAACTAGTCAACATCAATTCCTGCTATTTTTTCTTACCAAACATCAAACAAACAATTCGAAAGTAATCTCTAATTTACCATCTTTACCCAAAAAACCCGCCAAAGAATTCCAACGCTCCCAACCACCTCGGCTCAAAAAACAAAAACCCAGCGGCTCCCTCCTCCGCGCATCAGATGCATAAACACTCGACCACATGCGCGCACATCAGCGCCCTTTACACAACTATAACTCTCTCTCTCTACACACATACGTCCTCCTCGCCGGCCCTCGGCTTCTCTCCCCCTTTATATTTATACCTCTCTTTTATCTATTTCTTATTTTTTTTCGCCCGTCCTCTCCTCTTCCCTCACTCATTTTACTCTCTCTCTCTCGCGCGCTGCGCACTCACTTCTCTCCCTTCTCTCACGAAGGCGTGTATGGATAGGCTCGATGTATAAATATAATACCTAGATACGCGCGCGCGGTCCCGCACGAATATATATCGCGCGAAACTGCGCTCTCTCGGCTTGCACATTTATAACCTCGGGGGTGAGGTGCAGCCCGCCGCGAGCCGCCGAGAGTCGGCACAGAGCGACGCAAAAGGGGATTTTCTTTTTCTTCCCGAGCCCTCGGGATTGATTGACCGGGGGAATCCGAAAAATTTTTCAAGCCCAGGGGGCTGTGTGTGTGTGTGTGTGTGTAGCTTTTGGAAGTTTTGAGGATATAAATAGGATGGAGGAGAGCGAGACGAAAGACTGGGAGGTAGTTAATGGGGACTACGCTTTAATTAATGTTGGGAGGGCCATTGTGGAGGTTTTTGCGCCGCTCTTGCGGCTGAATTTAATTAGGGATGAGGGAGAGGCTATAAATGTACTCGGGACGCGTACAAGTGTTTAGTTTAACATTTTTTTTTTTTGCTTTTTTGAAGGTTGCGGAAGAGGTGGGAAAAAGCATTGAGTTTAGAGGAATTTTGGATGTTTTATTTAATTAAAATGAAGTAGTTGGTTCTGTGTTTGGTAAGACGAGGGCTGGTTAGGTTCGGAATTACCCACTTACGTACAGATCAATATAGATATTTGCTAGATTTTTGCCACTTTATTATAAATTATAAAATTGCATCACACGTTTCATGGATCACGCATTTCGTAATAAACCTATACCAGATTTGCATAAAATGTGTATAACTGTTATTACACATTTGCATAACAGCGTTAAATCACAAAATTCCGTATCCACTCCCGTGAATAACTGCACTTTTTCACGTCTTTTCGCAATTCCATAAAAGCAAAAAACTATCCGACCAAAGCGCGCGACTCGATAAAGCATCTCCATTCAAGCTCGAATTACGTAATCGCCTCGCTCTTAACAAAAACACTCGAAGCCTCGAGCACAGAAAAAAGTCAAATTATAAATAGTCCTCGTGTTTTGACTAATTCTCCTCAGCAAAATAATATTATCGTTTTTTCTCTCTCCCCTCCCACCCCGGCTTGTCTACATCTCGCCGCAAAAAATCCGCATATACGCAAACGCGCCTATCTTTATGGACATTCTTCAGTCGCGTGGTGCAGCTCCGATTGATACGCACACTCTCCTTTTCTGCTCTTATTGTGCAAAGCTGCAAAACAAATTAGCGCGCTTATTTATAGCGGCGTCGCTATCTTTGCTCTCGCAAAGCTGACTTTACACGGGGATTACAGCGTCGAGGCGAAATTTTCAATTGTCTGATCGAGTGTACTTAGACGCTGCTGAGACGCTCTTTTGTTTTCTATGTTTGCGCAAGTCGCGCGATTTTATGTATATACGGGTAATTAGGCTTGAGCTCTGTGTGAACAGCCTTAGCAGCAGACGATGGTTTTTTTCGGCAGCGCGGATCGATTAAGTTGACTCTTTTATTTTTTTCTGTTCGCCGAACGAGGTGTTATCTTATCGAAGGGGGGGGGGGGGGGTTGAATTTGGTGTTTGCGTTTTTCTGTTGTTTTCTTTTTCTTCGCCGGGTGATACGAGCAGATGCAGTAGTGTAAATAAGAATTGGCTGGGTGGGTCTGTGTTTTTTTCTTTTTTTTTTTGATTCATTAAAAAATTGTGATAGAATGATTGAATGAGTGCTATTTAAGAGAGTGACTTTTTTGCTATCATCAATTATGTATGAATTTTACTGATTGCGCGTTCATTTAGTATGCAGATTATTAGAATTTGCTGAGGGCTGAATATAGGGCACGAAGGGCGCTTCAAAAATTTAATTCTCGTATAACAATGTAAATACGAGTAAGACGGTACTCGTGTAGTATAGCGTTAATTAAAAAGCTCCCTTAGCGCTAATTTACAAGTGCAGAGTACACTTTAATTTTATAGATCAATGTTTGTAAAAAAAACAGCAATGCAAAAATCCAATACCCACGTAGACACTACACCAACCCGAATTCGAAAAAAAAGCAAGAGCAACAATGCAAACAACCTATCCTCATCGTCGTCGACGAAAAACCAGTTCGCTCTAGACAAACTATACCCTCGCTCTATCAAACTGTGTCATTAAAAGCCAAACCAACCAAGAACTCGCTCCGCGTCCCCGATAACAGTCGGCTCGCCAAAAAAAAGGCCGCTCTCGCAGACGACCGAGCGCGCAGAAACATCAAAAACAGCATGCACAGGCCTCGGGGCGTAAAAAAGAAGAAAAAAAAACGAGGCAAAAAAAAGCAGTCGCGGCTGACGCGCGCGCAAGCTCGCGATATAATTCATTGCGAAACGTCGCGGCTCGATATTTAGTCTGGCGAGAGAGCGAGGGAATATCGCGAACAAAGCGCAGACGCGCTCGCGCCTATCTCTGCCCCTGCTTGTCTTTGTTCGCGCTGGATAATCGACGGGGGGAAATTAATATCGCGGCGGCTCGTTTTTCATGAAGTGCTAGGAGAGCGTCTGTAAAAATGATAGCTGGAGCGAACTTTTTGAAAGTCGGTGGAGAAGCGACTGAATAATGCATAATGAATGAGAGAGATAGACGTGAGCGGATAGCTGTAAAAAGTATCGTTTTGGATGTCGAGGTGTATGCATTTTGAATAATAATTTTGGAAATTTTTGAGGAGCACGCGATGAGCGAATGGCCGAACGGTAATCCACAGAGGTTTATTGGCGAATTATGCTGTGTATGTTAATCGGATTTTTTTAATTGGGCCGCAGGTCGAATCGAAAAAGTACATAATTATCGCGCTATCTGCTTCATCTTAATGTTCGATGAAATAATAAAAAAATAATAATGATGAAGAGTCAGCGCACATTTCGTTACGAACAAATAAGAGAAACTTCAGATAATCATAACCATCGTCGGTGTAACAAAAAACCGAATAGACGTCATTCTACTCGTCCACATTCCATCAGCATCTGAAAATTATAAACACTAATGCTGCGCATCTCGTGCGAGAAGAGAAAATAATCCCACTCATTTTTACCGCCATCGAGCTTATCTCGCGAGATGGAAAAGTTCAACTGCAGATAAACAACCGTGCGCCGAAGTGTATTCGAGATCGCGAAAAAGCGACGATTAGAAATATAGATCCTGCTACTGTACGGCTGATTTTTATCAGCCGAGGCTTTGTTTTATCCGCCGAGCTACGTGGCAGTAATGGGAGTGTGCGTTGACGTCGGAGCCGGTTTGCATAGTTGCGGTTGCACGTGGAAAGAAAGCCGCTTTTGGAGAGTTTCTTGATGAGTTTCTTTTTTGTTTTTTGATGTTGGTTTGGCTTTTTTTATCGTGCGATGGAATTCGTAGTGTTTATTTATAGAGAATTTTTTTCTTGGGGTAATTTATACATCCGGACAAAATTATCGAGCTATTATAGCGGATTTCAAAAAACGAACGGAATCTTGGTAAAAATTTGAAGAAAGTTACTTTGAGCTGATGAATTTGGCATTAAGAATCATTAATGATGAAGGGTTTAATTAGCGGCCTTTTAATGGCAAATGAGGATCACTTATCTAGGATAATTTCCATTTTTGCAATGGAACGTACTAAAATAGGTACGGCTAACGATGGGTTTAAAATTTTAAATCAAATGACACTTAATTTATTTAAATTTATAAATATCTTTATTATAAAACTTTAAACCAAAATCGAATACTATAAGTTAAATTTCTAGTTATTAATTACTTTAAAGTACACCATTGCAATTCAAGTTTAAGTTTATAAATATGAAAAAGAACCTATGAAACATACTTTTCCTTCAACTATTATTCGAAAAGCAATTTAAATATAGGCCCTAATCATGGCCTAACTAAATAGTCTAATTAACATAGTTCCAGCCGGTAGACCATAATTACACCCTCTACTTCTCACAACATTTCATTAACCAGTCTCACCAAATTAATTTTCCATTCAGCCACACTCAATCTAAAACGCGACAAAAGAAATCAATAACACACAATCAACCAAAACCCCATCTCCTACCTCCATCAAATCCCAAACATTCACCTTCCCCCCTCCGTCATCGCCACCGACTCCAACATATTAACAACCTCAAGGAAATCACCGCCTCGATATTTCCGACTTTCCGTTTTGCGTCGCGCAACTCCTCTCACATACACACACAACCTCCCAAGCGCCTGCGCAAAAGCAGCTCCCCAGAAACAGCGACTCTCCCAACATCCAGCTTCTCTCCTCCCTGCATCTCTCTCACTCTCAATCCCACATTTCCTTACACCTCCAACGCCAGCTCTCTCCCAGATAAATGACCTTAATGCACAGCAGCGCGATGCAACAGCTGTAACTCGTCGCGCGTAGGCAGCCGCGCGCTATACCCAATGAATTTGCATATATACCCACTCGCGGGTGTCATTAGCGATCTGTTTGATAAACGCCGCGAGGAAGCCGAGACATTGTTTGTCGGAGGCCTCGAATCGTTGCCCGAGCCGTCATCCAGCCGCGTGTTGACAAAAACGCGCCGGCTTCACTTCCACGGCTCTGCGTTATCGGAACGCTATTTCGCTCTCGGATGTTTTTCCACGGCGCTCGTTAAAAGCCGCCTGCGCTTTTCCACGCGCGCCCCGGAAAACCGCGCGTTCGTTTTATGTATATCGGGAAAAAATCGACGAGGTGGACTTTTTTCTGGGCGACCGTTCGATTTTTGCAGCTTGAATATCGATAAGAATTCTCCCTTCCTCGGCGCAGCTTCGAATCCCTGACCTACATCCCCACCCTACCGGCTGCTCTCGCACCCTTCTTTTTTCACGCCCTCCTGTCTCTTTCTCTCGAAAAATTCCCATTACCATCCAGACAGACGCACATTCCCGCGCGCGCGCGACAATAATTTTTCCCGCTGCGCAACGATCCCAGGCCCCATTTGCATATATATACATGCTTGCGCGCGCGAGCGCTCTGGAAAAAGTCTTCGCTCTCCCGCAACGCTCGGCTTTTACGAGCGAGAATTGCGCAACAGTCTCGGGCCTTTTTTTCTCTCCCGCGCTCTCGTAAAAAGCACCCACGTGCAAGTAAAGAAAACGCGAGCCGCCTCGTTTTCCCAGCGCTCGGAAAATCTGGAATACATAGGCGAGGGCGAAAAAAAAGAGAGCGTTTATTAATCCACGCGCTTTTCCAGCGTCGCGGCCGCCGCGCGCGCATTGTCAGAGCGGCTCGCGCGCTCCGAGAGCCTTTGAATAATGTAGAGCGCGAGCTCGCATCGGCAATCGAGCGATTTATGCGCGCGGGATGGAAGTTCGCGCGGCTGGGAGAGTATGTGTGTGAGTGTGTTTGGGTGTATGTGTGTGTGTGTAGGGGTGAGGTGTGAAGGGAGAATTTCGGGATGGTGTTTTTGGTTTTTTTTTGGGGAGGTTGAGGATTAATTGTTGAGGTTGGTGGTGGAGTTGGGTAGGAAATGCGTCAGTGATAATAGGATGCGTCACTGATAATGAGATGCTGATCGATTCCCCGTGGACGTCGCGCGGCTGGGTTAGTACGCTCTGGCTGTGCGCGGCTAGTGGAAAATTTCGCGCAGAAGCGGTAAATATAATTGTTCGTTGGATAAATGCTTTCTCTAATCATGAAACTATTGTAGATTTGGTAAATAGCAATAATTTTAAGCCGTTACATATAGACATTCGGAAAAAAAAACATAGCTGCAAAACTGTCTCAAACGTTTAAATTCGGCAAATAAATCCTACAACTCGTGTCTTATCAATCTCGGGCATTATCTACTTTCTCGAACTCTAAATTCTCGAACTATATAAGCTCCGAATCGAACGTATTCAGCGGCGCGCTCGAGCCTCGCTCTGAACGCTGATGCAATCCAGATTTCGATAATTAGCTATGGTAATGATGTCATGACTTTCATAATCGTGACGCGCATTATGCCCGCGTTTTATCGGGAAAAGCGCGAGCCTCGCAGCTTGGACGTATTAGATTTAAGAAATTAGCAATAGCAGCGTTATTTTTGCGGGTATTCGAATAACCCGTGATGTTAATTGTTAATTTGCTAACGGCATTTTCGCACATCTATTAAGGTGAAGGTATATATATAATTCGGCAGGGGTTGATAATCAGGAAAGTGTGTTAATGAAAAGAAGGAGCCGGGAAGAAATAAAATAGCAGCGGGGAAAATTAAATACGAGATTTAATGAGATTAACGAGCGAGGGTTTATATTTGAAAACGCATATTTATTTCCAAAATATCGACCGCTCTCAAGCTCGAATGTTACATCCGAGCTGAAAAAAAAGTATTTGCGCAGGCGATGAAAAACAAACTCTCGTGCACGATTATGGCAGCTCGAACCTCCGTTAAATTTTCCTCAACACCAGCAGCGAAAAGGGTAAATTTTATTTAATTAACGAGAGACATTCCACATCCCACTCTAATTGCACAGCCATAACCATGCCCCAAAAAAACTCTCACGCGCATCTCCATTCACATATACCCGAAAAAGCAGCCTTCATTAAACAACCCCAGGCCTACCCTAAAAGAAAAGCCTCCCTCGCAAGAAGGATGAAAAGAAAAAAAATCTTTAACCAGGAAAAAAAACGAGCGAAAAAAAATCTCGTGCTCGCGTTTTCCCAGTGGAGAAGGCTGAATATACATAGCGATATATACGCAGCGCGGGGCACAAGTGCACTCGGCCCGCGCTGGAATCGTTAATGCGCGCGCGAGCGCCAGCTCGCTGAATCGCGGGTATGACTCTTTTTTTCTCTCTCTTTCGCTCTCTGGTATTTCCCCGGCTTGTTTTTTATTAACGCGCAGCGGGGTTGGGATGGATGGGATTAATCGTTAGCTGAGAGATGGATATCTGGGGATTCAAGATTTTTTTTTTTTTTTATGGTGGGTTGGGGTCGTTTGGGGTGGGTGTTTTGGGGTAGTTCGAAGTGGGTGTCTTGGGGTAGTTTGAAGTGGGTGTCTTGGTGTTATTATTATGGTTATGGGTTAAGATAGTTTTTAAATGAATTTGTTAAGCAACAAAAATGAAAATTTTTATGTAAGTGGAAGTTATCGTTCGCAGGTCGAAGGTAGTTTTAAATGTAGGAATAAAATTTCTTTATTAATCTCGAGGACCATGACGTTATATTTTGCTATCTTTCAAAAGTCAACGTTTTGAAGGGATTAATGACCTCCGTTTTTTTTAAATTTCATTTCTATGTTTATGAATGAAAATTTTTGTTTTATTAACACAGAGATTCATTTAACTTCAAACTACTATATTAAAAAAACGTAAAAAAATAATTTTACTCATATAATTTTCTAGAAACAAAAATCCCTTACGCCCTACATAATTTCAAAAATTCTGGAAAAACATTCTCCAACAAGAACATATCCCTCGCGATCCTCACTCTCCACGCATACATACGCTATCCCTCGACTTTTAATTCCAGTAATGCAGATTTCTTCCCCCCTCTCTCTTTCACACGATTCCATCATCTTTATCACCTTTACATTTCCAATCTCACCATCTCCAAAACTCCCACTCCCTCACCTCCTCAATCCCCGAAAAAATCCACCTTAATCACCAAATCCCAATAACCCAGACCGTCCGTCTGCCTCAACCTAAAAAGAAACAAAAAAAAAGCACCGCCGCCGATATAAAAAAAGCGTCTCGCGTGACACGTGCGCAACTAATCATCGGCCGACGCGCGATGACGCTCGGACTCTCGCGCTATTTTTTATTCCGCCGCTCGCGCTTTTTCCCGTATCGCCGCCAGACGTCCCGCATTCCTAACTTAATAACGCCTCGCGCGCTGGCTTATCGGCGAGCTATCCCCACTCACCCAACTCCGTCGGCAAAAAAAAAAACGTAAAGTCGAGACGTTCGCTAGCGCAAAGAGGGAGCGAGCGTTACAAAAAAAAAGGCGTCTAGAC
>JAPYZA010004589.1:0-13835 GCA_030522685.1 Eupelmus azureus | reverse complement strand
CAATAAAAGAAGAATTCAAAAATCCATGATTTGTATCTTATATACATTGATAGGACCACCTTAACGTTTGATTTACTTAATGTTTGGTCGCATCAATCTAGATTTAAGAAATTAATGTCTTTTAATGCGATCTCATTATATAATATTCGTTTGGCTAAGAAAATATGTTTTTCTTTTTGTGATGTTGACAAATATAATGCCAGTTAACCTAATCTTTGGTCACGTAGTGGACCGAACGGTCTAGTTGGAATTTTAAAATTGCGTAAGTACATATATTTTATCACATTTTAAAATTGCGTAAGTACATATATTTTATCACGAGCTGCTTGTAAAGATTAAAGAGACAATCTTCACTACATTCCCATTACGACAGATATAAGAAATTAAAAAATTAAGTACTTTGTTTTAATTTAATGTTTTACTTTAAAAATGCTTTTTTCAAGTAACAACATACACGATATATATAAATAAAATCATTTAATCAATTAATTCAAATTAACCACTGAAACGAGAAATTAATGTGTGAAATCGCTGGTCTCTCATGCGTTAGTTTTTTGCTAGATTTAAGCAAAAAAATAAATTATCAATCATATATCTTTTATAAAAATTTTATTTCTAATATATTTATATAAATGAAAATATTAAACAGTCTAAATACTATTTTTAGAGAAGTTGCTGTATTATTGATTTTTCTATGAAAGTATAGTCAAAATTAAAATCGAAAGTGTAACCTTTTGTTGCTTTAAAATCTACGTCAACAAGCAATTCTCTGCCACTAGATAATACATGGTCTATTGATTCGTCACCAATGCTGTAAGCAAAATAAAATACAAAAAAATATAATGTATAATAATTGTTTTAAATGAAAATTTTTGTAAATCTCGTTTTGAAAATCTCTAATTTGTTATTAGAATTTTAAGAAAAAATAAATATTTAAAAGTTTAATTTCTGATAAATATTTCCCTCCAATGTTTTTTATGTTGGTGCTAAAAATTTAGAAATTTAAAAATACATATGCACAGTCTATCATGAAGAACTAGATAATCTATTTGAAATTTTTCATTCGAGGTTTTCAATTTAGTTTTGAATGTAGGACCCTTTCATCTCTTTTATTATTCTCTGGCCCTCAAAAAATACGTTCCATAATCACGTTCGTTAAATTAGTTCTACTATACTTTAAGAAATATTTTTCGAATAATAAAGTACGTACCTAAACAATTTCTTTGGCTCTGATACTTTAGTGCCGTCATAGATTTTTATATTAAGTCCATTGTAACGTTTATCAGTATGAAGCTGAACTGGGTAATTTAAAGATAAAAGGACAGCATGATAACCTTCAGGCGCTTGAAGGGTGTACTTGCAATGTTCGTTTTTTTCCGTAAAATGTTTTTTAACCTCGCCTGGGCCATCTTTTATTATTATGTTACATTCTGAAAATATGTTTTCTTAATTGTAAAGTTTCTCACAACACGTAGACAGTTTTTATTTAAATTTCTTACCATTTTCATGCGAAACTGTATTATCAGATAATTCAGGTTTGTCTTTAATTAAATTTTCTACCCTAAAAAAGGTTTAGTATAATTTATTAAGAAAAATGCACACCATGTTTAAATCATTGTACTTATATAAAATTTCTTCTTTTGTTACCTTTCGTTAGTAATAATAAAATCAGTGTATGGTATAACATCTCTTACATCTGGCCATCCTTCAGATTCTAAGCCTACTACAAATAATCTAAGAAATGGAAACAAAAAGCGATAGAATTTGATTAAATCTAATCAACATCAGAAGTTTAATTACCCATTTAATTTTTTCTCACAAGTTAATTTTAATTTTCAAAATCACTAATATTACTGACCTGTCAGTCGATGCTACGAGCAGCAAAATCGTACAAGAGAGTATCGAATACATACTGAGCTAAGCAAGCAAAACTGATAGAACAACACTTGGCGTATGTGTACACTTGATTCGTCAAGCTTACGAAGTCGACTAAATCGAAACAGCATGAACGCGTATTTATAAGCGAATAAGCTTACGATACTTCAGGCAATTCGTTTGCGACAAAAAATGAAATAAAATTATATTCATTTAATCCACAGCAAAATGATGCAACAAAAAATTTTAAGGGGCTTTCCAAACTTTAAGGTTTACTTTGAATGATGAAGACGCTCAATAGTTAGATCACTAAAAAAACATTTTGAATAAATAAATATTTTTATATATATTTGGTGATGATACATGCGACGAGATGCCACCATACGATCGCTCGGATAATCACTTGTTCCAAACTACTTGTGAAAAAAGTTATGCTGTGGGTAGATAACTGACTCTTTTTATCCGAGTATTGAAATGAGCTAGTATTACGTAAGATACGTGTATCATCAACAGGCAAGTAAATCAGTTGGAGAATCAGTTTGGTTGTCGATTATGGGTATAGAAATTTAGTCACAAATTTGAGACTTTTTATCTTATAAAGGAATTAAATTAATATATGCTATATGCTAATTATTATTTTAATTTGTACAGTATTTTTAAATATGAACACCAAGAGATTGACTATTTATCACACGATTTAAAGCTTTATTGTGGTAGAATAAGTTAGATTACCAAATGTGGAACTACTTTTTTTCAGTTTAAATGTATTATTTTTTATTCTTTTTCTAATTGATATTTTCATGTATAATAATTACATCTTTTACTGCCGTACAACGTATATCTTCACACAATTCCTTACAAAACCTAAAATTTATTTATGCTTATCAATGCATAACTCTGACATCTCAAAACAACAAAACGAAAATAAAATTCACCGCACACTATTAATCCAATTCTGAGCTTCCACCATTGCCAGAGCTTTGTTTTTCCGCATTCACAAAGCACTCGCCCGCAGGCTCATAGCCGTCACGGAGCTCTGAAATTCGATTTTCTACTATACATCCAGGGAAGATAGCCCCTCGCATATGCAGGAAACGCGAGGCGCGCTCACGCAGCGGGGTAAATCCGTCCCAAAGGATGACTCGTGTCGCCGGGAATTACGAGAGAGAAAGGCAGACAAGTCAAAGATAAAAGGCGCCCGGCGAGTAAGTAAGCAAGAATGCACGAGACGCCGTCCTCCGCGTGTAATGAGGAAAATGAATTATCCTCGGTAGGCCGTTGAGCTTGCGGAATGAATTAATGGGGCGTGCGCGAGCGCGGGAATAAGGCACGTGTATATACAGGCCTGGGTATGATGGAGAGTCGGGGAACGAAGGTAGAGATTGGAGAAAGATGACGGTGTTTTCCGCGTCAATTTGATTGTTGGAATTTTTGTAGGTAGTTTCTTAAAAATATACTGTGACGTATATTAAAAAGTTAAAAGATATTTCAGTAACAATAATATTGATTCAATTTATTCTCTTTAGAAATAGATAAGGTTAACAAACGCACATGCACTGCAAACATTAATAAAACGTTAATATTAAAAAGATAAACTTTATTCTACGCACAAGCCAAGCAATTATTACTAACTAATACAAGCCTGTAGGCATACATGCAGTATAAGTAAATTAAAAACTCTGATAAATTAAAAAAAAGGAAAAGCATTAAACATACTTTTGCTGGAAAACAAACGAAAATTCTATATCAGTTTCCATCTTGCGAGTTTCCCCTTTCTGGGCGCTCTTTTGCCTTCTTGTACGCTAAATGAAACGAAAGGAGCTGCGCCTGCAGTCCCTGGAGGCCCCGTGTTTTCTAACAAAGCTGCGCCGAGAGCGCAATTTACATCCGCCGCTTAAGGAACACGCCCGGGAAAATTTATATAAGACTGGGTTCGTGCGCGCGAGCGCAAAAATCTCAATTGAGTTGGTTCGTTATGCGGCGGCGGCTCTTAACCCGTTTTGGAATATATCTGGTTGGATTTAATTTTCCCTGGTGTTAATTCGGGTCGAATGTGTTTTGGTATTTAATTTGAAAATTTGTAGGTTTGTTAGTTTATTTTACGTGGGACTTTCAGCTGGAGTTAAATCTAAAAATGTTGTTCGTGATCGTTTTCTTTAGTTATAGTGGTATTAAAAGAGTTATAATTTTGTATTAGAGCATTGTAATTAGAGTTAATTAGAAAGAAAAGTTTTCTTTAGCATGTAATTTTCACAGTTAATCCAGTGATTAGTTTTCATTTAAATTTCAAATCAACGAGTATTTTTTAATATGTACTTCATGCTGTTATTATAACTTCTAGTTAAATCAAACTTGAATGTTGTACGTCAACGTTACGTAACAGCAATTAGCATCATAAATTTTTTACAAATTGTTCTCTATCATTTTAATTTTATGTAAAGGATTTTTCTCTGAAATATGTAAAACTCCCTTTAATAATGCAACAGAATTTTGGATTTTCAAAAACTTTAAAATTTATTCTGAATAATGTAATATGCGCATATTTCAAATAAAATTTTTTCACCGTAAAACTTGAAATATTAAAACTACAATGAATTTCTAGATACATCGTGCAACGATCTATGTTCATTTTTACTCTTGTAAAAAATCTCAATGCTCAATTTACGCTTTCAGTGTTTAAAAATACCAGCAAATTTTATGCATGCTTCACGTGCTCAATTTTAGCAATTTGTTAATAAAATTCTGAAGTACACTTAAAAAGCATCAAAATTAAATACTTTGCACTTTTTACGAAATTTTTTCTTTAGAAATTGTAAAAGAACACTATTTATTTTGTAGCAAAATTATTCAATTCAAAATCAAATTATTTTCCGATATTCCAAATTAAAGTAATATCAAATCATTGTAAATTTTGGCATCATAAAAACGAATAATTACACCCTCTAATCCTAATAAAATTATTTTTTTTAATCACAGAGATAGCGTTGTACATCTTAGATTCATTTTAAAACCTAATCTGTAAAATTCACATTATCCAATTTACAAAATTTATTTTTTGCACCTTTTCATCGATTAGCCAATTAAAACTTTTTTACTATGCTGACAATTTTCAATATTAACTAAACGAAGCATTTATATTTACTAATAACACAAATTATTAAGTAAACAGCATTTAACAAACCCCCAACAAACAACCATCAAACAAAATAAAAACCCAATAACAACAGCAAAATCCCAGCCCCCAACAAACTCACAACTCCTCATCCTCGCCCGCAACCATCCAACTCAATATACCACCGCGTCCTTCCGCGTCCGTCCAGCCAACCCCTTACACGGAATAGGCGTGCGCTTACAACCTCTAGTTTCTCCTCGTCGCGAGTCGTCGTCAGGCGGAATCGCTCTGTACCTACATACCCGCGTATACATACCTATACAGGACTGGCAATCGGAACGGCGCAGCGCAGAATGTGCGCGCACGCAGGCAATTAAGCGCGATGCCCTGCGCGCACGGAGCCTCGTTAACGAGACCTTACCGCGTATACATCGAATGCATATTCCGCGCTCCTCCCTCGCGTGTGCGTATACCTATCTGCGTCCTGTATATATAGGTAGCTTGGATGCGCGCACGTGAGGGCTTCGAAGTGCTGTATAGGATATGGGCGCTTGGAGTTTCGTTGCAGGTCGAGATGATAGGGAAGGGTTGGCTTGCTGCGTGGGAGGCGAATGCGGTAGGTTGATGATTCGAGGAGTTTGTTTGGATGGTTGACGGAAGTGGATGGTCGAGGTGTATAAGAGTTTTGTGTTTTTTGCGGTATGAGTATTTTATTATAATCAGTGGCTCAGTAGCCGAATGTCAAAAGTGCGATTCGATTATTGGGGAAAATATTCAAATTCCTGTAATTGATGAGTGATTTGAGAAAAAGCATGCAGCCCATTTGATTTACATTGAATTTGTGCCCTTTTCAAAAAAATCCTCAATTAAACGTGTTATAAAGTACATAATTAAAGAATTAATTGCATAATTTCCATGCAAACAAAAGCGAACGAAACAAAAACATTTATGAAACTTCCCTTTCCCTTACCCATGCATCATCTACCAATAAACCAATCTCACAGCGTGCGGTCCCCATTCTTTCACACCTCCTATTTAAAAAAAACTTCTCCATCCCCCCTCTCACACACACGTGAGAAAAAGACTCATTCGTCTCCCACTCTCTCATCCAGGTTCATTGCCACGGTCGTCGCGCTCGCGAGCGCGCAGTTATGCAATCCTCCTCAACTCCTTTTTTTTCCACCCCCTCCTCTGACGCCTTTTTTCCCACTCGCGCCTCTCGGCGCTAATTAATCGGCTAATTGCTCGCCGAGCCTATTAACTTCCGTCTCTCTACATCTCTCTCTTTGCGAGAGTCTATATATGTGTCCGATTGGCCGGCCTCGCAGCTCTGAAGTGTAATCACAGAGACGCGGTATAGGCTCGACCTGTGGACTTGTTTTTTTTGGGTTTTGTTTAGTGGTTGACATGCTGATGATTAATTTTTATTGTTTTGTTGACTGTTGCGTGCGACGTTACCTTCTTCCGGCTCGTCCTTCCTCGTGAAGAGTTCGATTATTTGGTTACTCCGTTCGACTTCTTTGGTGCGCGTGTAAATCGCGTGCCCGATGCCTTCTAAAGTTTTGAGCGGCTTTTTCTCGGAGGGCAGCCATTCATCTGAGCTCAGCGGTAAAATGATAAGCTTTTTATTAATCTTTTAGTTTTTAAGAATGTGATTATTGTATTTAGTCTTAAAATTATGTGGGCGAGATATAATTTAGTAGCTAAATAATAATATAATAAAATTCTTAAATAACTAAAGATTAGGATACCTTAATATAAGAGTAATTATTAGCATGCACTTTTATATTAATTAGTGAGAAATAATCTCCGCATTAATCTAATAAACAAAATTCGTCCAATAAAACAGACAAAAAACTGAAATTAATGTCGACTTCTCCCGCAAACCATACCAAAAGAGTCCTTTCCCCACCGATACATCTCACTTTTCCCTAATACATCATCGAGCCAGAAAACGACAAACGGCAAGCGCAGAGAAAAAAATAGCCACAGCGAACTATCACGCGGAAGATCATAAATCCCGGCAACTTTCCACTCTGCGCGTCTGCAATTACAGCGCCACCACCTCCCGCATCGATTTCTCCTCTCCGCATCCTCCCCCCTCAATGATAAACAAATACAAATTAATGTATAACTCATTGTCTAATGTCCGCGCACATAGCAATACGTATAGAAAATACAATGTAACGCGTTCGCGTATCTTCTCGCTTCTATATACACGACTGGCCGTGATGTATATAACGAGCAGCCGCAGCGATGGCGGCGGGGTAACGAGGCTCCCATGCGCGCATATGTACACGTGCATTAATTAACTTCCGCGTCCGGCGAGGAAAGTTTCGCCGGCGGCACGTGTATATATACGCTGGGAGAAGAGAAGAGCCTGGACGTTGAGCTGGGAGAGAGAGGCGCGGATGCTAGTCCAAGTTCGCGGGTTTGACTTTGCTGAGAGACTGTGTGTGTGCGCGCGTTAGCCGCTGGATGCGAGGAGTTTGTCATGTTGAAAGTGGAGCGGAAAATGTATAGTTTCCGATGAGGAGGGTTTAGCGGTGGTTGATCGAGTTATTGTAGTTTGGAAGAAAATTTGCCGGGGAACGTGGAACGTGTTTTCTTGATTTTGTTGGGAGAAGCGAGGGAATTGAGCGGTGGGTTGGTAAAAGGTTTGCGGGTTGTCAGAAGATAGACGTGTTATTTTGTTGTTGTTCAATTGCGTTTGTAGAGGGAAAAGAGTTGAATGATCTGAGACAACAGGAACTAGAAAACTAAATAAACACGTAAGGAGAAAGCACTTTAGGAAAATGGATGTAATGTTCCTTTTTGGAGTAAAATGAAACGAAAATATCTCAGCAAGCAGCAGTGAAATTAGTTTGCTTATCTATATAAGTGATTTAATTAAATTTTAAGTTTATACAAGATATAGTTATTTTCAAATAAATATATATAGATATTATTTTAGTAACGCAACGTTCTAAAATAAGTACAGTTTATAAATATATTGTCTAATTTCCAGCTCCTTATCAATACTTAACGGTAATTATTAAAATACTCGCTTAAAGTAAATTATCATTCTATGCCATCTCTTTAATTTCATCAAAACAAAAACAACTTCGTTCGACGGCGTAGGCCAATTTCATTGTTCCTTAGAAAATTGCCCGCGCAGCGTTTGTTTGCCATATACACAAAAGCCGAACCCGAGGAAATTTGATCCTTTCCCTAGGTGCGAGATTCATCGCTTTTTCAGCAAAAGCGAGTGGCTCAGCCGGCTTTGTGCGCGAGTTGTTATTAGACCGATCGTTTTACTTGATGTTTGAATGAGCATCGGGTTATTTACTGTGGGGACGCGCAACAAATGCACGATTATTTGGCCCGTTGCGAGATGCTACGTTTTCTATAGTGGATTACAAAAAAGATTTATTATGAGCTTAGCTTTGGTAATAAAGATTTTTTTCGTTTTTAAAAAGTCTGGAAGAGTTATTGTTTCGTTGAGCAACGATGAGCATTCAGCGTTTTAGAAAACATTGAACGAATCATCATTTCATTTAAATGCAACGGATGGTTTTTTTCATTTTTAAGCATTTGTAATTGTAACTACCATTGTTCACTCTTTGTGGGAATTTTTGATTTTTATAATTAATTTTCAAAATCACACTAACTATAACTAACCATTTTCTAAAACATACATCTAATCAAAACAAAAAGAACTCGCCTAAATCACAATCTCTGCTACCAACAAAAACCATCTCATCCCAAAAAACGACCACGAAAAAAGACCACGAATTCCATTCTCCCAAAAAAAGAAAAAGAAACACCTCTACCCTAAAAGAACGCGCAAAAATGCGGCTCTCAAAGCCGAAGGACACTCGCAAAAATTGCGCTGCCGTATATATTATCCATCCTCAAACGTAGACACACACACACAGACACACATGCCTCACGAAGAGCGAGCGCGAGCGAGCGCGCGCATCCGCGTGTGTACGAGGCTAACGGGAATTCGAAGGTGAATGCTCGGGCAAATTGTGAATTACGATACACGCGCTGGCTTCTCGCGAATATGAGCGAGAGCGCGGAAGGTGTAACTGCGCGGAAGACGAGACTCGAATCGAAAGGATATATAAGGGGGAAAATGAGGAGGAGAAACGGTAAAAAGGAGCGGATTTTCCTGATTGGACGCTGCGGGAGGCTGTAAAAAGGCGCTTTTCCAAAGCCTGCTGCTTCTGCTGCTTCTTGTTCGTTAAGTGCAGCGGAGAGCGGAGGCTGCGGAGGGAATATTTTATGCGCCGCAGCTGCAGCGATGCGCGGTTTAGAGCCCTGGGGTGTCTAGACGTGGCTTTCGAGGAAATTTTTATTGGGCTTTGTTTATGCGTGGCATAGAGCTCGAAATAATGCCCATGGTTGGGTATAGGGAGAGCAGGAGATTTTCGAGCCAATTAGCGTGAAAAACTACCTGATAGGGGATAGTAATGGGGATTCTGGAGTAGCGATACTTTCACTCTAAGAAACGTCGAGATACGCGCGGAGATAACAAAAGCCATTTGGAAGTCTAACATTGTAATCTGCATGAATTATGATTCGGCCATTAACTGGCCATTTGCAATTCAGGAAATAATTTGATATTGATTACATGTGCTTTCGAAGCTGGAGTATTTATTCTCGGTTATGAATATTTATTTTTGCCTGTTTACGTTTGGCTAGAGCTTCTGATATCTCTAACGTATCTTCAGAGAAAATTATTAATTACGATGCATGCGGTACTTTGACTATGATGAACTTCATTTCAAACGAGTATTAGCTTAGGTAGCTCAACTTTTTCTGGAGGCTAAACAATCGCTCCATCCTTCCCTCCATCATAATAAAGCTCAAAATACTATAGATACCGCCCATAAAACCGGTAAGTCACGCAATACACATAAATACAGAACGAATCCTCATCAAATTTTAACCGGCCAACTTTTACCCCAACCACAATCAAAATAACCCCGCCCGTCCATCCAAAGCCCGATTACATCATAAAAAACCGCTCCAACATTCCACCCACGTAACGAAAAAAGCAGCGCGCGAAGACGCGACACGCACAATGCAGCGCATCGGTTATTCATTACCCCCGCGCGGTCCTCGAGAGCCGGCGCCGTAAAAAGCGAATTTCCCGGATAATCCATCAGCGCGAGGCGATATACCCGACGAACTCGATATGCGCAGGCTGAACGTTTTCCACGCGCATAACAGCCTTCCGCTCGCGAGATCCAATTTCTTCGCGCGCTCGGGAGATGTATATACGCGTGCGTGCGATGATGGGCTGATTAGAGGTTTTTCATTTTGATGGCGGAGCCTGATGGGATACGAGGGCTGACGGTGAAATTAGAAAGGTATATCGCGTCGAGGAAGGAAGATTGCGTGTAATTGCCGATTTTGTGACGTTGACGATGGGTTTAGGTTTAGATTGGGATGATGGCGAGAAATATTTATGCGTGGAATGAAATGGGTTTTTATATTATTGCTGAAAAGGCTTGGAAATTTAAGTAGTGAATTTGAATGTCCGTGTTTTGTTTCATGATTGAAATGTTATTCACGAAAGTGTATGTAAGCTTCGCTTGTTCTGTATTTTAACCGAAGCTTGACGCTGAATAGGCAAATTTTTCTGTCGAATCGCATTTATTAGTATACGTGTTTGGATTTCGCAAACAGTCTGCATCGAACTTTTAACTTTTATCCGCGGCATTTTCATCGTTTGAATTTTAATCCACCGCTTCCAATACATATAGAAAAAATGTCAATATGTAGAAAGCGGCATGCCATCCCGTTTAAACATTTTCCATCGTTTATTTAGCTTCGCCGATCCGAAGATACATTTATTACACGCCGTATATATAAATAAACGCGAAACACAATCCAATCTCTATTTCCGAGGCTCGCGAGCTCGTCTCTCTTACTTTCTCCCACTTCCCTTCTCTCCCTCGCTCCCCGCGCGCTTTCCTCATTAAAACCGATCCTTTTTATATACCCCCCTGATACACGTTTTCACCTCGATTTTTAGCGCCGAACTGCAGCGCGCGCGCGAAAGCTCGAATCGATCGGGCGCGTTATTTTTGCAGCCTAGCGCGCTCAGCGACGAAATAAGGCGCAATTGAATCGCTGCTCTAGACAAGGAAGACTTGGCTGGCCTAGTTGATGCGTACGGAGTGTATGAATTTCAAGAGCTGTGCTTTCACACTGGAAGAGGCACGATAAGTTGTGATACGAGCTGTAGTTTACGAATTTCTCGAGAACCTGGAGATCTGGGATTTTGGGTTGACGGTTTGCTGGATTTTGGAAAGCTGATGTTTATTAGTAGGATAGAGTGTAAATAAAGGTTGGCAGTTTGGAGTGAAGTTAGATGCGTATCTTTGTACAGCGTATTTTGTTGGATTAAGTTTTTGCATAAGAGCCGCGGCTGGATAAATGCTGATCACTTTATCCAAGCTGAGTTTGAGAAACGCCGGCTGATAGTTTAGATTCGAGCTTGTTTTATTATGCCATATATTCCGCTATCTAGAATTTTAATGCAAAACATAAATATACAAGGGTATTTTGCGGCTATAAAATGGATTTTTTGCGCAACGCTAATGCTCGAAGATGATAAAACTTCGAAAGTTCGGAAAATTAATCGGAACGTAACTTGTCACTAAACCTCAGCGTTATACATGTAGAAGCCCATAAAAATTTATCGACCCACGCTCACTTTCAAAGAAAATAATTTTACGGCAACACTATTCCCCATAAATGTCCTACATTACCCTGCTCGTAACAATCGCCGAACTGTCATAATAACTCACACATATTCACCTCAAATTTCCACGCTAAAACGCTCCGACACGCTTACGCCCACGCGATTTCTCTCTTCGCACTCCAAATCTCAAATTTCCTCAAAATACCCTCACCCTCCTTCACCTTCAACCTTCTAAAAAAACACCAGCGGCATCCTCACGCGACTTAGACTCTCGTATACACACACGTGAACGAATCGCGCAGCGCATCGATTTTTACGAAAACGTCGCGGAAATGTGGAGCGCGCTTTCTAACTGTGCACACGTGCGCTCAGCCATCTCCCTCCCGAGCAGCGGAATCTCGACGACCGATCTTATTATACATCCAGTTTTATTGTGCAGCGCGAGCGAGCTGGCCCGTCGCGCTTTTTTGTATACGCTACTCTATCCCCGTGCGAGCATTTATCGCTCCGGAGTATCTCGGCCGGAGGATGCTGCGCCGCTAATGGATTTAAGTCGTTCGCGGGACCGAAGAGCGAAAACGGGAACGATGCGCGCGCTGCTTAGATAAGCGACGTGTGTGTGTGTGTGTATTATGGGTTATATGCTTCGGCTTGTTGGTACGGGCAAAAATGCACGGCGGCCCAGTGAAAGTCGGGACGTGCATGCGCGGGAGAAATAAGGTTTAGAGGAGCTAGTGTAGCGAGTTCGTTAATCGGCGTTTTTGCGAAGGGAAGCGATTTTATGTATAGACGAGAGTGCGCTGTTGGATTTTTTTTTTCGGGGATGGATGCGGTTGGTTCGTGTTGAGAGTCGATTGAAATTTGTATGGGTGATGGGGAAAAAGTTGAGCTGTGTTGTGAGTTTTTGTGCGGCTATTCGGTTGAGTGTCATATAGTATGCTTAATGGAAGCAGGTCTAATTAAACGTAATTAGATTATATAAAATTGAAAGGGAGATTTTTTTTGATTGGGAGAGTGACGTAAAATAAGTGCAACTTAGTCTTGATTTTACTTGTGGTACGATAATATGGAAAAATACGTTTACGTATAGTAAACTGGGTTTTAAGGAAAACAAACGTCATTTGTGTTTTAAAAATTTAGAATCGAATGTCTTAACAAACTCGACCCTTATCTACTGATTCATACAATCTGAATGTCTTACGTTCGAGGATAATATCTACAATTTATACCAACAACTTATGAATTTTTAGGATAAAATCTATTATTTTTAGTATCGATAACTTAGTATCGATTACTGTTAAATTATTCAATTCAGTTTTTATAATAATCCTCCTTAAAATTTTTTTTTTCAAAAAACTAAACTGCTAATTCTTACAATACACTTCCCACACTTTCGAACCCCATAAATCCCCCACCGCAACAATTACCAGCCACCCCCTTCTAATCATCCTCACCACCACCGACCAAAACCCACCCCTCCCATCCCCTAAAACCACCTCTAACCCGCACCATCCCACCCACGCCCAATCGCTCCCCTAAGCCCAAACAAGCCCGTAACGCAGCTCGCGCAATCAGCATAATACAGAACGACGCGCGCAGCTCGCGTAATCGTCCCGGCGCGGCAATTCCCGTAATAATTCGCGCTCGCGCGATAACGCCGAGCGCCGTAGAGTTTCATTATGCGCCGAATAGGTGCGTGCGCTTTCTAATCCCGCGCGACAGCGTCTAGTGTAAGCGACAGTTTTGCCGAGGCTATAACGGCTTGCGTAATGGATTCGCGTGCGTGATAAAAGTCGTAAGGATAACGATCGTCCGTAAGGATAACGATCGTCGCCGGTTATGCGAATTTTGTTTGGTTTATCAATGGGCGGCTGGCTTTCACCTGGGCGATCGATTATTTATTTTGCGCGATAGTTTTGTTTTGTTTTTTTCTTTGTGAGTATTTTATTTTGTGGGTTGGATGTTTTGGTTTTTTTTTAGAGGGGGAATAGTCGGGTTATGTTGGAGGAGAGGTTTTATTAGGTTTTCTTTTTTGGTCTAGTTGCAGTTGGGACGGTGGAAATTTAGTTACGGTTATGGTGTTCAAATTAAAAACTCGACTTGCAGCTGGTTGTATAAATTGATGGTAAATCGATAAGAGTTGCGTAA
>JAPYZA010004588.1:0-23696 GCA_030522685.1 Eupelmus azureus | reverse complement strand
ATAATCTATGTGAGAGGAAAAAGTTAATGCTGAATCAAAAATAACACCCAAATCCCTTATAGTGTCCGTACGACTCAGCCTAGAGCCTGTAATATAATAATCACATATTAAGGGTGATCTAAGTCTATGGAACGAGATCACATGGCACTTATCACAGTTAAACAATAGGCCATTCTCCTTAGACCAGTCAACCAAAGCAGTAAGGTCCGATGTAATTAATTTTTTTTTTAATTTTATCGCTATTAAGTCTATTAAAGGGTGATCTTATCATAGTTATATTCTGAGAAGAAAATATATAAAATATAATTATAAAAATTAAGTAATGAGGTTATAAATTTGTGAACTAAAATATTATAAATAATAGAAATTGTTTCTTAAAATTCTTAAATAATTTAATTTTAGTGATTAATTTTAATTTCGTTCTGTTTTTACCGTTTTTCAATACTTTTTTAGAAGTTCTAAGTAATAAATATAAGTACTTTCAATAACTGCTGTATAATATCTCAAAATGAAATATAATATTGTTTCTTTCTGACTAAAAGTTTTTGTTTTGAAATACAATTTTTTGGCATTTTTACCAAAAGAAGAGGTAAAAATCAGGGCATAGTTTTCATAGTGCTCATTTCAGATTATTTTAACTCAGATTTAAAGGTAAAGTAAAATGTGAATGAAGTGAAAACAATTACTTTTATATATGAATATTTTATCGGAATAAATTCTTTAAACTATTCAGTGGAAGTAATTAGCTGTAGCTAGATATAAATTTAACATCGGCCTGAATGGTATAAGATACACATTATTTTGGTTTAATTTTTCAGTCTATAAAATATATTTATGACTAATTTATCAACAAAATCAATATCTACCATAAAAATCTAAATATAATATCTTAGAATAAATCTCTAGAATTTAGATCCAGCTTTGAGTTTATACAAAAGCCGCAGCTCATGAAATTCATGGTTATCAATAATAATTGAAGGAGCCGATTTTTTGCTGGGAAAGAAAAATTCATAAAGAACACTCTGTTGTCGAGCATGAAAAAGGAGGGTTGAAAGTCAAATGAAGGACTATAAACGATCAATCGTTCCGGTGAGCGAGCAGCGCGCAGCGGCTATGAAAAGCGAAAACGGCCTCTTGAAATGCGCCATCATAAAGCTGTTTTCGTAAAATATCTATCTCTCCTTCTTCTCCCTTTCTCGCTCGATCCTCCTCTTCTGGGCTTAATAGCCATTATAGGAAAACACAGGCAAAGGGAGAGAAAAAGAGCGGGAGAATGTAAAATAAAGACGGTTTTTACTGGCCAACCAGAGCAGCGCGGTAGCGCATTCTTCAAAGCACGCGCGTCATCTTTTTCTCTGTCCTCTCTTTGCTTTGGCCTGTGCTTCCTTCCTCATCCACAGAGAGAGAGAGAGAGAGGGAGAGGTTATTGGGGATTCGCTCGGATGCGCGGAAAGTCAGAGGGTAGCGCGTGCCCATCGGCAAGAGCGGCAGCAGCGAGAAAGAGAAGGAGAAGAGAGGGCGCGATTGCCGTGCGATCTCACTCCTGGGATTTAAACGGCTTGTGCCTTGATACTACACCGCAAGGACATTATTTACCGTACTCCCGGCGGCAGCGGTGGCGGGGCGCGCGCTCGCACAACTAAAACGCGGCTAGGAGGACTAGAGCCGCGCGCGTGAGGCATGCGTTACGTAACACTGCCCGACAAGCGGACGCATATACAGAACCAGAGTAAAAGCGCTCGCAGTGAGGGAGAGAATAAGAGGGGCCAAGGGAGAGAGAGAGAGAGAGGGAAATGCTCGAGCCAGCTACACGAGCAGACACAGAGGAACATGGCATGGCAACTTTTGGAAATAATGGAACGTCTGCAGCTAGCCGTGGCTATGTAGAGATCGTAAGTCATGCGACGTGGACGCGAGTTTGCTTTATATACTTAGAGCGCAAGCAAGCACGCCGGCTCTTTGTCGTTATGTGCTCGCTTTTAACGGTAAGCTAGCTCTTCCTCTGGCTCTCTTCGGCGCTGCGCTTGCGGCCTCTGCGCGATGAGAGAGAGACCAAAGAAAGTTGGGAGATTGTTGAGTAGCCGAACCTCTCGGCCACTATTTATCCCAAAGATATAAACAGAGCGCCGAGGAATCGCAGCTCCTTTTTCTATACATGCGCGACTATCTATATACATCCGCGCGAAATCGGATAAGCGAGCGAGCGCGGGCGCACGAGGAGCTGCGGGAAAAGTGAGAAGGCGACGACGGAGGCGGCAGCGGCGGCGGTGGTGGCGCCGGCTAGAGAACAAAAGAAGGGGTGATGGGGTGGGCGCGAGAAAATAAAGAGAATTCCCCGGTGCGAGCGAGCAAGGAGCAACGGACAACTGTAATGGTGCCGAGAAATATTATCTATTGGAAGGATTTTATGGTTTCACTTTGAACAACGGGCCGAGAGAAAGAGGGAGAGCGGGCTTCGCGCTCAGCTATTATTTACGAAACGACGACGTACTTTATCTTAACAATAAAAGTAATTTGTGCCAGGGTATACACCATCAAGAGAGAGAGAGAAAGGCGGAAGGATAAAAAGAGAGGTGCGCACCGTCGGGGGTAGGTATATAACGGACCGAGCGACGAATCTCAGCCCGACGCGAAGCTGCAATCAAGAATCTAAACGTACGCTGCCTCTGCTCTGCGCTCGAGTTTATCCGAGCGTGTAGACCGCGGCGGCGGAGGCTGCAGAGAGTAGCTTCTCTCGAATCTCGCAAACAAAGTGTCGAAGAATAAACCTCTCTAAAAGAGCTCGTACGTATCTAAAAAGGAGGTAAAAGCCGGGCCGGCGGGATCGAAAAGCGCGGGGGCGCCGAACAACACGCGAGCTGAAAGGAAAAAAGATACGCAACCGGAGAGCGAGAGAAAGACAAGGGACGAAAGAAGCGGAGAGATAGCGAGCGAAAAGGAAGAGATAGGGGGAGGAGATGAAGAGCTAGCTAGCGGCGTGCACGCGGCCGGCATGCTCGAGAGACGAGCGAGTACTACTATCCCCCCCCCCCTGCCGCTCTCTCTTTCTGTGTAGCGAACTTAAATAACGAGCTTCGCATGCTTGATGGCGGTTTTTTGTTTACAAGACCCACTCCCCCGGCCTCGGGCGCACATTTTTTTCTTCGTCGAGCGCCCGCGGCAGGCTTGTTAGGGCTACCCCCCGTCCCTCTGACGCTACTTCTACTTCTTCTTCCTAGCGTTCGGCTCTTTTCTCTCTACCTTCCTGTTGATCTTTCTTTCTTTTCTCGCGCACGAACACTCTTTTCCGGGCGTCCCCTCTGCAGCAGCGGAGCTCGGGCTCGATTTATAAAGCAGCGGTGCGCGCGCGCGTGCGAGAGCGCGCTTATCGCCTGCGCGCGATCTCGGCGCGGCTCGAAATTACCATGGAAAATTTAGGCGAGCTCTAGAGCTGCGCTGAAAAAGTCAAGAGGAATCCGAGTCGAAAACAGTCGGCTGCAGTTACCTCGCGGCGCGCACTCGTCAAATGCAACGGGGCGCGGATCTAGGATTGCTAGCGCGAGCGAGCGGGCGCGCTATGAAAGCATTTTTATCGGTGTGTTTCCGCGCGACGACGTATTTTCCTTCGTTCTTAAAACTTCGTCATCTTCCCCTTTACCGCGTGCGCTCCGCGCGCTTTCTTATTCTTGGCTTTAAAATCCTGAGTGCCGCGAGAATTTTAAGTGTTTTCTGGCACGTAACTGACACACGAGAATAAAGTACGCTTTTACGTTTAGCCCGCCGCGCGCGCGAACCACCCACCCCCCAAAAAGGTCAAACCTTATACCATCCTGTGCTCTCTCTCGCTCTCACTGTGCCTTTCTCTCCATAAATCCTCATTTAAAAGAGCTGGCTCTACGTACCATCCGCACTGTGCACCAACAGGATAACTTCGCGGGACGAACGCAATCTGCAATTACACGGGAATTTTGAATTCAGACCTCGAGATTTTTCGGCACGTTGAAAGCGAGTTTGCGGTATAATAAATGTTTTACGAGAAACGTAAACAAGTGAATTTTTCGACCGTTGATTTACAGAAGAGAGTAAAAAAGTAGACAGTGCTTTTCATAAGAATGTAAATACACGATTCACAATACTCGGAACGACTTAAATCACGTCGTTGTTTCGTATCTTTATTTTGAAAATTTCAAACAATATAAAAAGCTACGAAAATCCGTATACGCATTCATTTATTTTCAATTAAAAATATTCCCTTCTGTACACTCGTAATAAAAAAAAAAAGAAAAATCAATGAACGGTCCACAAGAGTAAAGGCTACAGTATTTTTTGACTGATTCAACTTTATCGAGTGTTCGCGCAAACGAATCCCGTGAAATTACACCGGACGAGCGTCGCGCTCAGAGTCCTGTAACATAAATGGGTCACAGAGAGGAATCGTCGTGATTTCATCGGAATCTCCCTCTACATATATAACGCAGGGGCATGCGATCGCGGCTGTTTTTTCGATGAGAGCTCACGCATACCGGGAGAAACGATCAACGAAACGTACAATGGGACCGCAATATACGAGTGGGGATGGGAGGTTAAGGGATCAGCGTGCGTGCTGCAAAACAATTAAATTCGACGAAAGCGGACCGGTCGAAATTCAATCGGCGCCTCGGCTCCGCATTAACATGAATTATTATTTATTGTTCAAAGGCCGAGGGCGACGCGTACATTGCGTAGAGCTCGCTAGCTCGTTCATTTTCACGCGGGCCACAGAGAGCAGAGAGAGCAGAGAGAGAGAGAGAGAGAGAGAGAGAGAGAGAATGGCGCAAAACGAAGCCTCGGCTGGTATATACGATAAGCCCGTTGTGCAACACCGCGTCGACGTCGTCGTCGTCGTGCCTGTATGCGAATGAGCGGGGAGCACAGAGCAGCGCTAGTCTCTAGGATTACGCGATTAATTAATGACTCGGCCGTGTCAATCGTTGCACGAGCGCGGATTAAGCGTAATCGCGGTGACATAATCGCTCTGATTGCTGCCGCAGCGATTATTCGACGCTGAAAATTACATGGCCGCACACAGCCCGCAAAGAGAGGACAGGCCACCGTCGCTCTCGCCATCACACACGTGCACACACACATACACGTGCACACACATACACGTGCATACGTACAGGTCAGCAGCAGAGGATGCAGAGAATCAGAGAGGGAGAGAGGTAGATAGGCGAAAAGGGGGGGAAATCCCCCGACGGGTGCCGATATACGCGCGGATATCGAGGAGGAGGATACCACCTCTCGCGGCCAGTGAGCCGGCTAAGGGAGTGGAGGAGAGATAGCGAGCGGGCGCGCTTCGCTCGATTGGGGATTTAATTAATAAGAGCACCGAGACTGCCGCCACCCCCCTGCCACCCCCCAACCCCCCGGCCCGCACCCAACGAATAAGCTTTCGGGAATCCGATTGCGTTAGATACCAATTTCAGCCTCTATACAGATACCAAGGGATGCGAAAAAAGAGAGTACAACTGCTGCGGTGCGCTATTTTTTTTTTAAATTCCATTTTCTTTTATTTTTATATTTAAAACGAATCGAGCAATTTTTCATCTATTTTTTTACATTTTTATTCCGTTTCGAATCTGCACGCGCTTGTAGGCGCGCGGGCCTCCAGAAACACATCGCGAAAAAATATTACTGTCGATAGCGCGTTTCGGACAGATTTCGATTGCTTGTAGAAACCAGGAATAGGCAAATAAAAAATAACGCACTAGTACGATACAGGATCGCTGGATATCCAACACTGGAATTTTCGCTTTGAGTTACGCGGAATCATTCTAGGTTCCGGGAAAAATTCCATATACCGAGAGTATGTACCGAGAGAACGTCTACTCTTGCTGAAATTTTTGGCCGAAGTAGCCGAGTAGCTTTTTCCGTTATGAAAACAGCATCGAGCAAATTCGCTGATCCACTTAAATTTCTCCCACTCTAAGGCTGTTTCAGTAATGCGCGCCGTTTTTTCCTACGCGCCTGCGATCCTCATACTTTTAGTATCACTTTTACGTCTAAAAATGGCTCTCGGAATAAAACGCTCCCGAGGCTTTTATATATATTTTACAGGAGAGAGAGAAAGAAAAGCAGCGAGTCGCGGCACTCGATACACATATAGAGTTTGATAAGAATTTATCGTTCTCTGGTCAATATCGCTAAACTGACGTAAAGAAAGGCAAATCCTCGGCTAAAGTCCTTTAGCGGAACGCGCGCGGCGTAGGTCGTCGTCGTTCTGCTGCGATCGATGCTACCTTGTCGTCGTCGTCGACGACAGCCCCATATCGCGCCGTGAGAGATCGGAAAAGAAAAGGCGCGCTCGCCTTATAACCTGACAGGATACAGGCAAACTCAAGAATAGACAGGCAAGAAGCTCCTGCAGCATGCTCCTCAACGATCGATTCGTATAATCGGATCCATCGATTACGAGAGAGGGAGAGAGACACTCGGGCACATACACCGAGGGGAGAGTAGTCGTCGTCGATGGGACCTTCAAGGCCAGGTAAAGCCGCTATTTATCACTAGGTCAGCTCTCTCTCTCTCCTCTGCTTTCCTGTGTACCTTTGCAATCTTGCGTGTGTATGTTTGTGCTGAACAGCCTCCGATTCGTTCTCTATAGATGGCCGGCGGAGGAAACAATAAATTCACGTTTTAACGCTGTAAGGGAGAAATAGAAGCTGCCGTATCGGACGTATTGAATTTTTATACGCGAGCGAGCGACGACGCCGCGAGCCTTTGCAGTGATGCCAGCAGAAGGTAATACAACGACTTCGCGCACGCATTTTCTATACCTATACCTATGCCTATCGATAGGCAGGGGTGGGGGCGACTTCTAATGAAAGCCTTTCAATGAATTTATGGGCAGGTTATTTTTCCTGCTGTATTAGCCTGCTTCGCATGGAACTTTGTGTATTATTTTTTTGTTTTCTTTTTTTCTTTTTAAAGAAAAAAAATCCGGTGAAACAATGCGTCCGGGAAATTTGCTGAACGTTCTCTTGCTTGTTGTGTGCGTGTGTAGAGTGGAGTATATAATGTGAACTTTGGTCGAGAAGGGAAAAAAATTTCCCCATTATTGCATGGGAGCATGTAACGCTCTCTACGCGGGCGTTTCGTATTTTAATCAACTTTTTATCAGCCCTCAAAATTAAAAGCAAACACTTTGCGGATTTTTTGTGAGGCGAAACTCGCTATGTTCGCGCTTTATAAGAAAGACTGTCCCCCTCGGAAAAATTCGCAGTTTTTGACGGATAAGATTTTCTCCGCTTAACGCAAAATCGATCTGTCAATATAAAACACCCGATTATTCGCAGCGAGAAAGTCGCTTCAAAAACGTCAATAAAAGAATGTATTAGTCAAATGCGTCATTGAGCTTTTCAATCTGGAAGTTTTGAGCTCTACCACAATGAATATTCTAGTACAGCCGTTTCTAGTAAAGCCGATATTTTTATTATGTAGGGGATAATCGTTTTGATGGAGTCCAGGAATAAAACATGTTTTTGCCAAAGTACGTATATAGCGAGGCTTGGCGGGCCGCGTTGAAGCTCTTGTACTTAACATCTTGAATAAAACATGTAATCGAGGTGAACGCCTTCCAAGGACCGGAGGGGGTAAGGGAGGGGTAAGCCTCAAGATTTTGAACATGTCCGTGGTCTGAGCTGTGTTAAAGAGCTTACAGTCCAAAATTAGCTCTCATCTTCCTTTGTCAATCTATAGAATAAAATAATATAGATGAAGGACGTAACGTTACATGGAATTTAGTAAAGTTAAAACGGCATAATTTATTATACACTTCTAGAATAGCTCGTTTATAGTTAATGAATCGCTCACACTATTGACTCAGCTTTGAAATAATTTTGGTCTTAGCGAATATACATTAATTGTTAAATTTCTGTAATTAACTATTAAGTCACTAGACAGAAGAGCAAATTTTGGTTCTTCTGTTCAAATAACTTGTCGTTAACTATTAAAAAACGTGCATTCAATCTATTTCAAATTTCACATTCGTTAATAGTTAAGTCACGGTATTAAATACAAATGATCTTTTATATCAGCGTATCCATTCATCACTACTAATTTATTTATAGTAAGATTACTCAAGTGTGTAAATTTTGTACTTGTATCGCATTTTCCACTACTTTTACAATATCGCATTGTTGAATTGTTTATGTTGTAATTCGCGAATTGAGTTTAATTTTATATGTGTATTATAGCTTATACACAAAATATTTTTAATCTAACTGTATATTAGGTTAAGTACCTTTATTATGATTAACATTCCTGAACATATCTGTGTGCTTGTATATACGTATATGGTTTTTTACAAAAATTCATATCCTACACTTGATACTTATACGTAGGAAACCTATGTCCTTTTAAGTGAATTTAATTATATAACCAGTCATTATTTTAAAACTTAATAAAAAAAAGCTCTAAGTGCCTTTATTCTTTGTTACCAATATAGAGTCGAATGCCTGAGCTTGATAAAGCACCATGTCCTAGCACTTCCGAATCAAGTATCAAGCATTTGAAACAGAATGTAAAGGACTTTCTGACAAATGAAGCATCATCCTTATTTATGTTGGTGGAGTCAGGTATCAGTCGAGTGTGGGCGCCACCGGTAAGAGTGTTTACCGACTACATTAACTGAATCTTTGAGGATAAAAGTAATGAAAGAAGTGTAACTGAATACAAAGGGAGAAATGAAAAGGAGAAAGAGCTAGAAGCATGGAAATGCGTAGGTCGGTAAATATAAAAATGAAGACGACAAAAAAAGAGAAGAAAAGTGAAGGGCAAAGGGAGGAATACAATACGAGGAGCATCCTAAATGCTCGACGTAACATATTTACTATAGGGCCCATAAGGCTGCATTACCAAGATGTAAGAAATCATGTATGGACGATCGCATAAAGGGAATGCAAAAAAGTCTTAAAACCTTATCGGAAAGCACAAAAATGTATTCACATATATTCAGAAATATATTCTCCAAAAAAAGCTACGACGATAGGTGAAAAATCGCTCTTTTTTCCTCTTCCCTCAAAATAAGCAGCCAATTCTGAGCAGTAAATTTATTCGAAGCATGCATCCACATTTCTTAAATCAGCGATCTCCCCATTTTTCACGGCCCCCGTTGAAAAAGATCGCGGGCGTCGCGATAACGAGGCAGGGACGCCGGAGCAGGAGGAGAATCGGCAAAGAGAGCCGGGGTGAAGGGGTGTGCGCGAACGGTATCGCAGCTGGCAAAGGCGTACTAGCACAGTGCGCGCATCGCTTTGTCGCGCCCGCAGAATTGCATTCTCATGGCCAGAAGGCGTAGGCCGGCACGGAAAGACAGATAACGCGTCGGTTCTCCTATCTCCGGCTCTATCAGCCATACATTCGACGTCGGCGAGGCGCGAGCAATATAAACGCGCAGCGACACAGTGAGACCGGAGGCGGCGTGTGCGCAGGTTTACGGTTTTACGAGCTCTCGCGGCCCTGCGGCCGAATACACGCGCGTAAACTATAATTCGTCGGTAGTTGCGCAGATCCCGAAGAGAGGTGGGGACACGACTTGGTCCGAGTGTGCGCGCTTGGAAGCAGTACTTTGTCCGCGAAGCGGAGGACGCGCGTCGGTATTAACCGTACTTGCAATTTATTAGTTATAATTAGTAAACTTTCGACTGGGGCGCACCGCTTCATAATTCGTAGGGAAAGCTGCTGCTGCTGGCGGTACAGAGAGAGGGGAGGCGTATGCGCGCGCGAGCAAGCAAGCGCCGGCAATTAGATCCTCTCCGCGGAAGCGCATATCTTCCCCGTACGAGCAAACATAAGATAATTACGCGAAGCCGAGGCATTCAAGGGCCCAACCGAGCACACCGGCATACAGACACAGAGAGAGAGGCAGAAGGAGCGAAGGAGAAAGAGAGGAGGAAGCGAGGATGAGAGAGGCGTAAAGAAGAGAAGAGAAGAGAGAGAGAGAGAGAGAGAGAGCCGATCGATCGGCATGCCGCACGGCGTTTATTGTCGCACGTCGTATAACCCGCGTGCAGAGGGCGAGAGATGCGGGGCCAGGCGTGCGCGACGTCGGCGTCGTATAAAACTTGGCGAACGATGCCATGAAATATGCATTATTTCGGACGACTGTTATAATACGCCGAGATAGCAGGCGCGGATAAATTATATGCAAGCGAAAGAGGATTTACGGCCGCCCGCCGACGCCCGAGTTTCAGCCGAGTTGCTGCCGACGCTGCCGCCGCCGCCGCCGCCACCGCCACTGTGTTCTCCTATATACGGAGATCCTACCTATATGTGTGTATATATACGGGGCTGTTGCATTCCGGCGTAGCAGTTGCATGACATCGTGAAGCGACTCTTGCTCTTTCTCTCGCCGGCAGCAGCAGCAGCAGCAGCCGACGCCAAAACCAATCGAATTTCTTTCTTCCTTTTTATACCAGCCCGTCCGCCTCTCCGCCACGTATAACTTTTTCCGCTTTCCGTCTTTCTCCTCCCTTGCGCCCATAATCCCGCCCGACAAAAAGTCCATAACGATGTATTAATGGCTTGAATTCTGCAACAAGGGAGAACAGAGCGGCCAGCACTGTGTTATATAAGCAGAAGAAATCTCAGTTTTGCAGCTCTGATAAGCAGCCGATACCAGTGTATTATGATAGATGATAGGATGATGGATTTTTCATGGCGCCCGAGTTGTTCTGCTGCTACTGCCGCCGCGCTCGCTCCGCAGCTCCGAGAATTCAATTTCATTTCAGCTCTGCACTCGCCTCTGTATGCGTGCACATGAGTGTAATCCCAGCTAGTTGGAGCGAGGGGGGGGGGGGGGGGGAGAAGCGATTTTTAATGCATTATACATTATCCGATGTATTGGACTAATACATATTTTTACATATCCCATACATATAGATATTGGAGGCGGAATTTAATGCATCGACTGGGATTAATATAATCATAAGCGATTAAAGCGTCGTTTTTGCAAAGTAATTTTCTCCGGCGCGAGGTGCACGGGCTGAAAATAAATTGAAAACGCCGGGCAGAGGCTGTCAGGAAACGCGTAATATTTCGTTATTAATATAATTGAAAATGTAACATGCTCGAGAGTGGCCGGCCCGAAGCGTATTAGAGCGCTCGGCGCCTCTAGCCGGGGCCGAAATCCTATAAAAAATGTAGCAAAGCGCCAGAGAGCCGCCTCTGCCGACGCCGCAGCCTGGCACGGGCACAAGAAGACACATCGGCAGTGGCGATCGGACGGCTACCTCCACAGAAGAGAAGGAGTGAACGAGGGGATAGAGAGAGTCGGTCATGCGTAACCGCAGGCATTTTTCGGCCGGCCGAAACGAGGCCGATGATAAAAAACACAGGGAAAAAGAGAGCGCAAGAGAAAGAAGAGGGAGAGAGAGAGAGAGAGAGAGACAAACGGGGGGAATGGGGTTGGGATATAGCGCTCGACGGCGCTGGAGAGCGAAATAGATCGATGGACCGAATGGATCTCTTGTCAGGGAGAAAAGAGCGAAGGTCGCCGAGGCCGGGGGAGAGAAGGCCTCTGTGTGCTCTGTGCCGAGGCACTATATCAATGTGACGTGTCAGAAAGGAGGGTGTGACACGTGATATCACCTTTTCCCGTTGGCTTTCCAAGTCGTTTCTTGCTTGGTAGCGCGGCGCCGTCACGAGTTCTCACCTGCAGGGCTTCAGCGCGCGCACTGTCAGCCGCGCCGAGAGACTGACAACGACGCTAAGTAGGAGACGAACGAGCTCCCAGCCAAGAAGGGGGCGAGCGCAGCAGATAAGCGAGGAAAAGTAGAAACCCGAAACGGCGAGCGTTCGACAAAAGATTCGATTCCAAGTCGGCGCGGGGGCCGGGGATCACGCTAGCGTGTGGCTATATATGCGAGCCTGGCGCGGGGAGATGAAGTGAAATAAAGCAAAAAAAGGGCCGATGAGAGGTGGGGGGGGGGGGGGTGCAAGAATAAACCGCGAGAGGATGAAGAGGCTGACGGCGGAAAAAAGACGGAAGAAAAGATAACGGCGCGGCGGAGCTTGCGGAGGGGGCAAAGGAAGCAGCGGGCGGGTGGGCGAACGGAGCCTCGTGGAAGGAGATGGATGAAACAGGGGAAAAAAAGGCGCGCGCGGGCGAGCAGCAGAGAAAATACGAAATGAAAGGAAGAAAGAGAGAAAAACGCGGCGCCTCCGCCACCGCCGCCGTCGCTGCACAATAAGAAAGGGGGCAGAGGAGCGCGCCATCGCCGCCGCTCCGTATAGAGGCAAAGTCTCGGGTGGGAAAAACGAAACGGGGGGAAAAGAGTGAGAGAGCATTTCAATTATGCGAGTTAAATCTGTCAATTATTTCCGGCTGGTCCGTTCTCCCGTATAATCCGCGAGCATCGTAAAAAGTTAATTCCCCGTCTGCGCGCTCGCGAGACTCGACAAATTAGCATACGCGATGCGATTTTCGCGCGTTCTCGTTTTGTCCCTTTCCGCTATTTCTCTAATATAAATTCTGCGCCTCGGCTGTTGCGCGTGCATAGCTGTGCGATCGGCCGAATTTCGTAACTGCGTACAATAACGTGGCTAATCACTGGCCAATCGGTCGCGCGAATAAATAAAGAGATAATTATTAAGTAAATAAAAGAGCTATAAAGAGAGTTTAACGTGATCGTTAGCCGCTTATGATTATCACAGGCACCGCACGCGCTCTCTCTATATTATACTTTAGGCCTGGCGCTCGGCACTCTTTATGTGGAGCTTTGTGCAGCGACGATTATACACTCTTTCGCTCGGTCTCGCGGCCGTTATTTTTGTACCTCTAAAATTGACTTTAACGACTCGTTCGTTTATTAGTCATTAATAGGAGCCGATACGAGCCTGGCCATATAAATGATTGTCCCGTGTCGCGTTCAAGCGATTCTATCGTGCTGCTGCCTCGTGTTTTTCGTTTTTCGTTTTTCGTTTTTCGTTTTTCTCTGCTTTTAGCTCCCTTACGGTCTGTCGCTTTTTGAAAGATTTAACTAGTTGCTCTATATACATTATTTAACTAGCGTATTGTAGTTTCAGAAGAGCGCACGCAAGTTTGCTTTTCCGTAAAAGTACATAAAATACATCCAGCGCGCGCGAGCGAGCGCGCACTGACTTTTACTCCCGAGTCTCTTATTTCAGTTGATTTTATGCGTTTACTCGCCGCGGAACTCAAGGAGTGTTTGCCCAGGATTTTCAGCGGATATAGAAAGCGACGGAGTACGCGAAATCAAACCAGTGTATCTAATTACCATGTAAAGGGGAAGATCTTTCAAGACCTATCGAAAATCGATGAACTTCCTTCGATGCTTTAATTAATAATTTATTGTTATCGGAAAATAGAGAATTTTAATTTCCTCTTTATCATTGCACTTTCTGTAATTTTAATTTGTAAATTATATGTAAAATTAAGAGAATAAAGATTCTATTCCTATATTGTTACTTTAACATACGTTTGCATGTTCCGATAATAGAAAACATTAATATCATTGAATTTTCAATGTTTCCATACTATATAGAAGAAATTGACTAGAAATTGGTAAAATTATTTACCTTTTGTGTCAGACTTTATTTTAAATGCAGATTATTAAACTGAAAAAAAAAATAAAAAATTTATTAGCTATACACCTTATTTATTCATTCTTGCGCAAACTAAATTAATTTCATTGTAAATAAATTTAATAAATATTTTAAAAGGATCTAAAAAATTTTAATATTTGCAGTGTCAAGGTTTTACAGCAATCTGTAGAGTTTGTAGAGAATAATATTTTGGTTTGAAAACTATAGTAATAACTATAGAGTTTCTTTTCAATCAGATGATTTAAAAATAATTATTGAACAACGTAAGCTATAAAATTTGCTAAAATAGTTTACGTTCCTATTAGATACATAAATAGCATTCTATATCAAGCATGTAAAGTGGGCTTTTATACGGAGTGTGGAATTTACAGCCCGAGCCAAAAGCAAGTACTTTTGTAAGCTGAAGACGAGTTTTTTTTTGTAATTCATGTATTGATTTTCATGTTTTTTGTTATCTGACGCGCAAGAGTGGAGTGTTTGTTTTTCGACACAGCAACCACTGTCCTACTAGATAAAATTGTAAATAAAAATAGTATTTTATCAATAAAAAAATTTTTTACGCTTATCAGTTTAATAATGGTCGTAGGTTTACTTATTAGGTATCGAAAAACGTTATAATCATGCGATTGTGTTATAAAAAAATATTTAATCTACATCAGCTAGCAATGCACATAAATAGTCAATTTTTTCTATTAACAGCAAACGACTTTAATAAAAAAAGAAAAGAGTTTACAATAAAAACTTATAGCTAGTTCAAGCAGTTTCGATTTTCCCGAAATAACTGAATTATCAGCTAATTCAGCTAAAAGAATCCATTATTCATTTGGGCAAGAAAGCTCATAACAAGATAAGCCAAATCAGCAAACACATTTCTACATATGCGCGATACGTCATAAGGAAGGGAAAAAAGTTATCGTTACGGATACGGTCAATCGGTTATAAAGCATCATCTCGAAAGTAGATACATTGGATGTATATTCGGGATCCGAAGCCCTAGGAGCGAGGAAATCACACGAGGGGGGTTAAAAGCGCAGCCGATGGCGTGAATCAAGAGAAAAAGGAGCGAGGGCGTCAGAAATAGGGAAGGGGAGTCGAGATCGAGCCCCGGCAGCATAGTTTCTTATAGAAGGTTTTATATAGGTACGGTCGCGCAGGGCGCGCGATAAAGTACATTTCTCAAGGTGAGTGACAGTGAAAAGCTAGCGTGACATTTAGCCGCGAGGAAGGAAGGAAGGAGGCAGCCGTCGCCGCAAGATCGGCCATCGATATATATCGAGCTCTGCTCCCTCGAGCACGCGGAATTAACGTTGCCGCGGGCCCTGAATAGCTCGAGAGACATCGATCACGGCTTCGCGTATGTATATCGAATCGGAGAAAGGTTCGAGTAGGAGGAAAGACAGAGGCGAACGTCGACAGAGGGGGGAAGGCTTCATTTTCTCCCGTTCAAAGGCGCGCGTGCGAGCTGCACCTGGCAATAAGCGTCGGCGCCCGCTTTACCATAAGTAAATGTGCAGACTGCTAAGTGCGGTGTGGAGAGACAGTAGCAGCCTCCGAGTCTATGTGGCTGGCTATGTGTGTGGAGGCAATATAGACACACAAGCAGAGCGCAATTTCGAGGGAGCCGAGTCTGCAGACGCGCCGGAGTTTCGCACACAGCGAGAGGCGCGCGCGCGCCGCTAGTCTTCATCGATTCCAAAGTGACAAGTTGCGGAGGAGAAGAGCTACTGCTATACTTTTTCGCGTAAAAACTTAGGCCCGAGCGGGGACGGCTTTTACGATACACTTAGAGCCTTTTATTACTGTACTTTTGTTTACGATCTGTAGCTTAACAAAGATACACCGGAAGAGCAGTCGGAGCGCGCGCGCGGGGCTTGGATTAGGGATGTTGACGGATTAAGTCATTTTCGCTTTATGCCCGCACTCGCGTGCGCTCGATGATTTCGACTTTGCGTTCGCTTTCTCAGGAAACTTGTAAATATTTGCGCGAGCGCTTCAGTTGAGATGCTCTTTGTTGTTGCGTAATTGACGCTGTAAAGTCTCGGAGTCAGCGAGTTTTGTTGTTTTTCCGTCTGATGAGTTTAGCAACTGACGACAGTTTGTTTTCAAAACAGATACGGAGTCTGTTGCATTAATAATTCCGCACGTGAATCATACGGAATTCTTATTTGTACATATGAACTTTTATTTCATAATATTGAATTATACAATTTTAAAAATTCTTTCAATTTAAGGTTTACAATGCACTATTTGATTCGCTAAAATATCAACAGTGGCTAAAGTTTATTTTGGTATTTCACGTTTAATATTGACTGTTCAAGTAATCTTAGAGTAGAATTTTACTTAACGATTTTTCATAATCAAGGTGAAAAAAAAGTTATATTTAACTTTACGATTTTTCATGCACCGTAATCTTCCTGAAGTCAAAGTTCAAATACATCTTTAAGCTGATTTTATTGATTCACAAAGTTTCAAGCGTGCAAGGTAATTTGTCAAACTGGAATGGTGTTTGCCGTAAAATTACTTTTTAGTATGTACTTAATCCTTTGAACCGTATATTTTTCTTTTCGTAGAGCTTTCTCGAATTTTAGTGTTCCGTATTCCCAAGGCCGATAATTATGAAAATCAGGTTGAAATTTATGATAATTTGGAAAAACTTTTACTACAATAGATTTCGCAAGAGTTCCTTACGAATCTCGGATTGGCGAGAATTTTGCGCATTTTGAATTTCTTGAATTCGACTTTACATTCAGCTCAGTTGTACCGCAAACTCTAACCCATTTAGTTGCAAGTTAACAGTGGTAATACATTTATACTCTACCTCCCTCGTCCAAGTATCCAGTCCACAAGTAAAGACACATCGGGCTTTAAAAGGCTAATATACTTTATCCAGTTGAGCGACAAAAGTAACAAGCTACTCGGGCAAGATGCAAAAACAGCTTAACGAACGAGTTAGCCGGATCGGGCGAGCGCGCGGACAGCCTAGAAATAAAGGCAGCGTCTGCGCGCGCGCGGTAGAAAGAAGAAAAGGAACCGAACGAGGGGGGCTGGGGAGGAAAAAAGGTTAAGAAAGTCGGTAAACTCCTTTCGGCTAAATTGATTGTTACCGGTTGTAAGTCCGAGAGCGAGCGAGCAAGCGAAGCGGAATACGTGACGTGTATAAGACAGGAGACGAGAGGAGGCAGCTGATTACGTCCCCGAGGACGAGTAGTACACTTACACCTTCCTACACCCCCCCACGGCATCTCATGTCAGTGCTCCTTCTCCTTCTCTCTCTCTCTCTTTCTCTTTCCTCTATATATACAGAGAGAAAGAGACCCGGCATCGTGGCGGAGGCGCAAGGGGAGGCAGAAAGAGCAGCCGAGCGGACCGGCGGCGTCGGCCGACAGAAGCAGAAACACAGAGTTGCGAGGGAGTTGGAGCGCGCCGCACAGTTCTCTCGTTATTACGTGTACATACGTATCCAGATCACGATTATAAATCCCCCTCTGCTCCCCTCCGCGTAGGCAGCACACCCTCGAGTGTGTCTCTCGTTCTGATGTCGTAACTGGGGTCGCTGTCGTTAGTTGCGATTTTCCTCCGGCGCAGCCGAATGTTGTTTTCGAGCGATACTACTCGAAGAAGAGTGAAGGATCCACTAGAGAGGAACAAAAAATGATGCTGCTGCGCTACAACACGAGAGACAGCGGAGCGCGGGGTGTGAGCGAGTTTGTACGCAAGTATGTTCGGCTCGGTGTTTTTTTTTTTGTTTTTGGATTGTTTTTAGGACTTTTTACGCTCGTATGAGGCTTTTATTTTGTTTTCGGGGAGTTCGGAAAACTTGTCAACAACTAATTGTCGTCCTTTGATAGATACAGCAGTCCGCAGACACGTGGAGAGAATTCTACTCTCATGAAAGTTAACTGTTAAACTCATTAGAGGGGATATGGAGTTGTAAGATGAAAGTTTTACGGTAAATATATAGGTTACGAATTACAACTTGTTTAAAACTTTTCAACAAATTATAGATGAAATAATCTTTGCTTAGATAATTGAGATACATTTATAAATAAAGCCGAGAACTTTTGTATAAAGTTATTAAGCGAAGCATCTTAATACACACACACATTATAAACTTACGTAGTTGCAGAAGACGAGAAACTTGGCTCGATGATGACTTACCTGAAAAAGGTAATAAAGACTTATTAATAAAGTTGCTACTGAAAACAGTCAGTTAAGCAGATAATTAATTCAGTACATTTCTCAAAAATAGATTCTCAAGCATCTCGATGAATCCCGTGACTATGCAATACCAAATTTCGTCCCAGAATTTACAAGTATATACATCTCGTAAAAGCTGGAAAAATGTAGCTGGGGATAATAAAGCCTCTGTTAATATAAAAATTTTGAATGAGAGAAAGGCCTTACATTCAAAATGAAAAAGCAGCTGGAGTAAGACGGGGTCGGGGGTAAAGCTAAAGAAGAGCGAAAGAAAGAAACGAACGGACTATAAAGAGGAAAATATTAAATTCGCATAAATTTGAAAAAGGACTTCCCTTGTATTTTAACCCCGAGCCTGCTCTCTGGCTCTAAAGTACTAGCGTTAAAGTAGCCTCTTAAGGAATACAAATTAAGGAACGTCGGGGCATGCAGCGAGACACATAATTACGTAGTAGAGCTGTCGAGGTAAAGCGCTCGCTCGCTCTTTTTTGCTCCTGCCTCGGAGATACAAAACGACATTTAGAACTGCGAGACGCGCCGGCTGCTGCTACGCACCAGCCTCTGTATCTCTCATTCCTCATCTCTCACCACCCCGAGAAAGAGAGGGATGGAGCATAAGGCAGGAGAACGCGAGAATTAAGGCGAAGCGCGGAAAAGCGCGAAGCTTTTTCGGTGTGTTGCAGCTCGCCGCTGCCGCCGCCGCCGCCGCCGAGCAAAACCCGACGGACATTATGTCGCCGGCATCTTTGGCGCCAACGCTCTGCTGATGTTGCCGCTCCGCGCGCGCGCGGCGTGCCATGCTCGTCTGCTACTACTGCCGCCGCCGCCGCCGCCGCCGCTTTTTTTCGATCGCACAGCTTTGTGCGTATAGTTATAGAGCCGGCGAAGCCCCGGGTCGTTAGGAAAAAGGTTTTCCCAGACGCTATCGTCGTCAGCTGAAATAACGCTCAATAGGCATGAGAGGGTTCACGGGGGAGGGGGGTTTGGAAACAATGCGCGAGAGATCGAATGATAGCGGAGCGGGCTGGGAGAGTGCAGGCAGTTGGAAAAGGAGTGCCGGAGCTGTTCTTACGGCTGAAGTAGAGGATCACACTAGTATAGCCGGGCGCGCTCGCTGGGGGAGAGAGATCCAGTAGCAGTGATTGCGATCACTTCCGTATCTCGCTTCCGAGAAGGGCTCCCCTAGCCGGGCGCGCGGGCGGCGATAGTTGCCGAGTCAACGAGGAGAACGCGCGCGCGCGCTCAACGGCGCGGAAGGTGTGCGCAAGGGGAAGAAGAGCGATGATAAGTCCCTAGAAGTCGCCGAGTCGGAAGTCGGGTCGCATTCGTTAGCCGGGCTTGCTCCGAGTGGTAGGAGGGAAGGCGCGCAAGAGTAAGGAGCTGAACTCTAGCTGGCTCGGGGGGGTGGAGGAAGCTCTAGGTAGGCGAGAGGTCTAATGAAAATTTCAGGCGGACTAACGGATCGTAACGGGAGGGGAGGGCGGAATGCTGCTCTTCTCTCTTCGGGAAAGTGAGAGAGGGAGATGCGCGCGCGCTTACCCAACTTCGCTCACTCTCCACAAATCAAGCAGCAGCAGCAGCAGCAGCAGCTCGACTATACCTCTTACGTTTTCCCTCTCTTACTGCAGCCTCTCTCGCTCTCGCTCTGTGTGTATACTCTCGGCACAGCGCGTGCTAAACGCCGCTGCACGCAGCACACACGATATCGATCTTTAGCCGCTCGGAAGCTTTTCGCCCGCTCCTCTCTCTTTCTAGTATAGCTAGCGTCCGTTTACCACGTACACGTATAGCGAGCTATATGTATATGCCGGGCCGAGAGGGCTAGGAGAGATTGGCGCCGAGGCAACGAGAGACCGGCATAAATACGCCAAAGATATTGCCAGGTGCGCTGGGCCGAGGGAGGGAAAGCAGGGCCGCCTACGTGCTCCCGTTACGTCAGACTTGGACGGATGTATGTTTTATATATAGGCTTATATACATCACGCTTGGCGGCGGCTCCCGCTTCTGCAGCCGGCGAGCCGTACGTGCATGCATCGAACATGCGCCGCGCCGGCGTGGATTTCAGGTGCTCCTCGTGAACGCGCGCGCTCAGCCCTTTCCCTCCACCCTACCTCGCTCTCTTTATGCAGAGGGAGGGGGCTTTCGATCTCTCTGTGCCTCGTACATAAAGGCCCGTCTATACATTACGCAGCGAGCGGGGCCGAACGTTTCATGCGGGCGCCGCCAACGACGCCCGAGCCAATATTTTTCCATAGAATCGACCTGTGCCGGCGTACGTGTAAGTGCCTCGGGATTTAACTAGCTGCTCTCTTTCCCTCCCCCTCCCCCCCTGCTCCTCTTTCTACTCCCAAGCGCGCGGTTTTATAAATTTGGCTAGAGAGAAACGCTGCCTGAACTTTCGGTGCGCTAGCTCGCATCCGCACGAATACCTTTCGACTGTCGAGATTCCGCGAGCGCGGGAGCGCGGGGGAGGCAGAAGGGCCCCCCGCCGATGGTATGCGCGCTGCGTAGCGCCGGAATATAGCGCAAGCCGGGTGTTCGCCGATTTTTTGGAATATAATATCGCCGCACGCTCTCGAACTTGGAATTTTAGCTTTGTTTGAGAGCGGCACTGGCATAATTCAACAAAATGCTGCGCGCTGCGTTTGGCTAGCAGCATGCTCGTTCGATCAAACGAAAACGGATGAACTATTTTGTTTATTTTATCGGTGATGTAGACTTGCACGTTTTCAAATTACTGTTTACTTTTGGTATAGATAATTACGTAGGTAGAACAAGGTGGAACGAGCACGCTGATCGTTTTGAGAATAATGTTCTACTTTTGAATTTGTTGTACGTGTGAAACTGATTGAAAAATAAAACGAGAAGCAAAGCATTTATATTAAAAGCTCGCTTTAATCAGTAATATACGTGGAAATATAGGGGTTGCGATGACGAAGTATAGTCAAAATTTAAAATACTAATTAGTATTACTGGATAAAATTTCAATCGAAAATTAAAAGGGCTTGAAACATCAAGCTACGGCCGCGGCATGTTTTCGAACGTTGAAGCCGATAAAGGAAAAGCGATAATTGGAAACAAAAAATTAAAATGAGCGGAGAACGCACGGAATTTTGGCTTTAATGATTGAAACTGCAGCTGCAGATTCGAGCAAAATTTTTTACAAAAATTTACGAAACATTTTTAGCTTAAACGCAAACATTAACAAATCCGTTTGTTCTTTCAATTATCGAATCTACTATTAACGAAATCGATAGCTTCAATAAAGCATCAAACGGCCTGAATTTCGCTATTTACGCGAAGGAGAGCAGCAGTTTGCATAATAAATCAATCAAAGTGTCTCCTGGCATCAAGCAGTCGGCAAATTCTCGAGTCTCGGAGAAATTTGGCGCTAATGCGAAAAAATGTCGGGCCGAGGAGAGAAAATCTCAGCCAGCGGCGGCGGCAGCGGTGCACTTGATTAACGGCGAAATAAGTGGATGTCTATCGGGTAATGAATGGGAAAAAGTAGCAGCAGCAGCAGCAGCAGCATCAAGTTGGCTGGAAGGCAGAGAGAAAGAGAGAGGCCGTCTCGCTTACGGTAAAGGGGGTAGGAACGAGGCCTCGTCTCCTCGTCGGAGACGAGCTCATTTCGACGGCGGTAGAGAGCGAGAGAGAGAGAGAGAGAGAGAGAGAGAGCTGGAGCAGTTTGCCGGAATTACTCTTAGCGTGATGAATTTCAGTGCACGGCCTCGTCGTTGTCGTTCCTGGCGACTATTTAAATTAGTGGGGCAAACTGGATGTCGCTTGCTCGAGCGACGCTGGGGGGCCGAAGGGCCGCCCGAGTTATAGCGCGGAGGGGAGTAAAGCGCGCGGCAGCCGCGGCGGCTCGTAATGCTTAGCGTCGCGGTTATTGGTCACTTAAATTTTCATGGCCCGGCGGCTGCTGCGACATCGTGCGCGCAGCCCGCGTCTGGAAATTAGGCGAGCTCGCGCGACAAACATGCCGCCAAGAGCAGCAAGCTCTGCTCGCGCGCGCTGCACCGCGCATGTGTGCACCTGCAAGCATAAACCCTTTATACTTGTATATCGGCCATAAATAAGAGAACGGGCCCCGGGCCAATAACTGCTTCCAGCCAATAATTGTGTATGGCTATGCCACCCGTGCCTCTATAGCTCTCCCTCACTCGCTGCTGCTGTCTCCGCGCTAGTTATAAACTATATACGCACTAGAGCGCCTATGTAGTTATATAGTCCGCACTCCCAAATCACGCAAGACACAGAGCGGATCGTGAAATATGCAAAGAGGCCAAATTAAAAGCAGAAGGAAGAGTATACTGGGCTGGGGCATCGGGAGGAAACGAGCCCTCCTCCCCCGCGCTCGCTCGCTATACTCTTTCAGCGTGTCGGTCCGCAGTCGCGCGTGCGGCGCGCAGGAAACTTGAAAGAGAAATTCCCGGCAGCGCGGCTCGTAAATTCCGGCGTGATTTCAATATCAGTTTTTCGTGCGGCCTGGCCCCCGCAGCCGCCCCCGAGAAAGGAAGGAAGGAAGGGACTGCCGCCGCCGCCGCCGCGCTCTTTGCTTTGATATCGCGGACGCACTGCTACTTCGTTGCTCCACTCTTATACTTGTAACTCGGCTCTCCCCCGCGCGCTGTACGGCAGACGCTATTACCAGCGCGCAACTCTGTGTATATACCCAAGTTTGTGTGGGTGCGCGGGTATCTAGAACAGAATATGACGTATAAGTGTGTGCATGGGAAGTTGGGAAAAGAAAATTATTTCTGCCTCATGAATATTTCGGTTGGATCGCGTTGAGGAGAGAAAGAGAGAGGGTGGCAAGGAGGAAGAGAGAAAGATAGAGGATGTTCTCTCTCTCTCGGCAGCTCGTAAATTTTCCAATGTTCGTCGCGCTCGGCGCTGCTCGTAATGAAGGCGCTTGCTCTCTGGCCGTGTTGGCCGGCGACTTTTTGCAGCAGCAGCGGCGGCACCGCTTTCTTCGCTCGCCGGTGTTCATGAAGCACGACTAAAGTTCGCGCGCCGCGAGAAGATTTCGCGCGCTTGGCGCCTTGAACGCGGCCAGTCCGCCGCGGAGATAAAAGTATCGCCGGGGGACATTGAGTGGCTTTCGCCGAGATACGAGCCCCTGTATTTAATTTACCGTGGGCCGTAAGCCGCTGGGAGAGGGAGGAGGTGAGGAGAAGCGAGAAAAGTCGAGAAGCCGAGCTGCGCGCGTCCTGAAAACTGAGCTCCGCGATTCAGGTAGAGAGAGAGAGAGAGAGTGAGAGAGGCAGAGACGCGAGGGCCGTAAAAAAAGAGCTAGCTGGAAGGTGGAAAATCTCGGGGGCCAAGCCGAAGGTGAAACGAGCGAATCGCGCGACGACGTCGACGACAGCGCCGGGGTTATACGGCGCTTGCCGGCAGTCGACGAGACGCGCTCCCCGTAAACGGCCGTTACGGAAATCTTTCGGCCTTACGGCACATGAGACTGGAATACTAGGGAAGCGAGCTGCTAGCTCTATGTACATAGACGCGAAAGAGCGCCAAACTCTTTCTCCCTCTAACTGCTCCTTTCGACGAATCTTTTCCTCGCGCCTCGGCCTGCCTCTTCTGCCTCTTCTGCCTCGGCTGCATTCTATATATATATATATATATATGTATAGCCGGCGCGCATATACACCCGAGGCCTTTCTCTTTTCATCTCCTTGTTACTCTTTTATAGCTCTTCTTTCGCCTAGCTCGCGCTCGCGCTTGCAACTCCCGCGTGCCCAAGCGCCTCTGAACGATGCATTACTACAGCCTTTGAATGCATTTTATATTGAGGCACGTTATTTAGAACGTGACTTTTTATTGCGGAGCCTTAATACCCTGACGTTTACCTCTCTGTGTTGCGTTGCCTGGCTCTATATATATATATATGTATATGTATATGTATA
>JAPYZA010004587.1:0-17425 GCA_030522685.1 Eupelmus azureus | reverse complement strand
GTAAAAGTGAAAATTTCATGATAAAATTTCTAGTTCCCGGTAAAAATTATAAACAAACAAACGCCGGCATTTCGTAAGTCAGTATCACCATCACATCAACCAGCCAAATCGCGCGAAAACAACCGTGTCCTCAACAGCTCGCAAAAACGATCAAAAGCCCAACTAGTCCCTTCGGCAATGCAAATAACCAGCCCGTCCGCCCGCAGTTTTCTCCCTTCCGCGTGTGTCTCCGCTCCCTCGCGCCCTCGCACCTTCTCGGAATCGAAGGCTGCTGCAGCCGGTTCGGTGCCTTCATTTGCACTTGCGCGTGCCTAGCGCGTGAAGTCGCCGATCGATCGAACGTGAGTTACCGGCTCGTTTCCCTCTTCTCTTCTCTCTCCTTTTTTTTCCGCGCCCGCGCCACGGCTCTTCGTTAAGACGCTACCTACGTATATATGTATATGCATGCAAGCGTCCCGCCGGAAATTTATGCGCGTATGCGCGACTGCCTCGCGAATGCTCAGCGACGCAAATCGATAGCGCGCGCGCCACTCTATATAGCTGGTGTGCGCGCGTCCGTGGTCTGCGGGAGTGCATAGGGAGAGTGAGAGCGACGATTGCGCACACACGTGTTTTTGTTTTCTATAGTCTTTTAATTTGTTCGAGTGCGAGAGAAGCCACTCTATTATGGCCGGCTTTTGCACGCAGCGCTAGCTCGTTAACTAAGCGGGAGGCGTTGTTTTGATGATTGTTAATTCGGGAGTGATGAGGGTGAGGTTGTTTGTATTTACTTTCGATTGTTTTAAAGAAATTAATTATGAAATTTTTCGTTTTAATTTTTATCTTTTTTTGTGATTATTTTTAAGTACTGAGAGTTAGCAGGTTTAATTATATATTTAAAATACAAAATTGATATTTCCTGTACAAAATATCAAGCTGAACGAAAAGCAAACATTTCGTAAACATCAAATTAATCCCAACAGGATAACAATACACTCCGCAACAGTTATTCCACGTACGCAAATCCCTCATCTGCTTGCAAAAAACGTAACGCGCGCGCGTAAACTAAACCACGGTAAAATTAATCTCAGTAAAGACGACGCGCTTCAGAGCTAAGTCCCCGCGCGCTCGGAAAACGCGCTCGCAGCTCTCCGAGATTTACAAACATAATTAATCTTCACATCCTCTCATCATTACGGCTCGAATACGCACAAAGAAACATTAATCACATCCTCGTGCGCGAGCTCTCAAACCTACTCGACTATGCGTGCGTTTCTATAACTCTGCAACGCATATCTCGCTTTGGATTTTAGCGCGAGTCCTCGGAGAGAAAAAATGCTGCGCAGTAGCTCGCGCAGGAGTCATTAGCCGTCCAAGTGGAAGTCGCGAGCGAAAATCGGGTCAAGCGATCCAGGAGAGCGCATATGCGTTTTTTCCCGACGTGCGCGGAATAAAGGGGGCGACGAGGGGCTTTTCCGCGTCGCAACTTCCTTTCTCCGCGCGAAGCCAAGTGATTTTCGCCCCCCGGCGTCTTAGTTTTTCCCGGCTCGTCAAAGGGGCCGCGTCTCATATGTGTAAATTACCTTTCCTCGAGGGAATAGATGCGTGAAGTGGCCGCTCGAAATTCTGCTTTTTCTTTTTTTTTTCTTCGAGCGGGAAAAGCTCGCAGCAAGGAGCGCGTATACACGTGCGAGATAATACAGAGTGGCTGCGCCACGGGAGCTGCGGCCGGTGTGTAAGGATAAGGGGTATACGCCGTCTTTCACAATGCTAAATACATCATTAGGCTTTGTTTGATGTGCGCTATCGCCAATGACGTCGCGCTGATGCTTGACATAGAAAGATTTTTCCTCAAAGGGGTTCGCTTGTATAAACAAGGGTATTGTTTTGATTAAAGTGCTTTTATAATTGAATTATGATTCAGTGAAACTAATTGAAAAGCTTTCAATTTCTTTTATAAAGGTTGAAGATAATATGATTTGATAAAAATATACTTATTAAATATTACAAGAAAAGTTTTAAAAAAATTTTAGAATCATTAATCAAGTGTTATTTTAAACTGATCGATTGTGTAATAGAAACTATCTTCGAAAAATACACAAAAAATATTCTTTAAATAAGTTCTTGATTTTACTAAACAATTAAAACACGAAATTTTTAACCGTGCATAAATGTGAATCGTTCTACAATCACTCTCAATAAATTCTTTTCAATACAAGCAAATTACTTCATATTTCAAAGTAAATAGATTCTTCATTGCAAAATGAACATTGCGAATTTCGCCGTCTCTCGAAGGTATTCTTCGTAACGATTTTACGAGGTCCGCAAAGGCAATACGCATACGGCGTGATTTATATTTTTATAAAGTCAGCGGGTGCGTTTGAACCACCAATCGAGACTCGGATATTATATATACGTATTCGCATGTTTTACGCATACGCATGCAGGGCAATTTACGGGTCGTCTTTTAGCGAGGCGCAATAAACTTCGAATATGTCTTAGCGCCGCGCGACTGCGGGGAATGAATTATAGTTCGACTGAGGGTTGCTGCTGAAGTTCGGCTCGTATATGAAAGCGAAACTTTTTTTTTCTGCGCTGCTCGAGAGAAACTTTCGATTGTGATATCTCGAAAGAGCAGCGTAAATATTCCGATCGAACATTCTTTTTTTTATTGAAAAGGTTTGCTTTATTGGCTAATAAAATGTAAGGAGAAATACAAAATTTAAGGTCACGTAGCGCTGTATAAATAGTCATTGTCGGTAAAAATTGGTTGATATCAGTGCTATAGATATCTTTTATGTCTTTCGCGACATTAATAGAATGCTTCGAATTTACATAGAAAAATAAATAAAAAAAATTCCGCGCACGAGCTTTACGTTAGAAATATGAATAAACGTTTTGAATACAATGTTAGAAATACATTCAAGGAATACACCGAACGTAAAAGTTTACGAAACAGCTTTATGCTCGTCTCTTATTACGAAAACACATGTATAAGCAGTTACAATATCAAACAATTTCCTCACCTTTTCGCCGAGCACAACAAACGTTTAATACCCATCATTTTCATAACTCGTAATAACGGCCCCGGAGAAAAACAACAAGCATTCACGAGAAAAGTCGTGCGCAATCTTCCCATCGAAAAAAAAATTCCGCAAAACTGGAACAGCGCGCGGCGCTTACACACACTCCTTTTTCTCCCAAAGACATCGTAATCCCGATGCAAATGATCTTCATTACGTATAACTGGCCGAGCAATAAAAGCGCTCGGGTTACGGTAACCACTCGGGCTCGTGCGCAACGCCGTCGTCCTTAAACCGAAATGATAACCCCCGGCGCACGACAACAATGGCCCCTGCCGATGATTAATCCGCGCCGTTTATACCCTCGACAATATCGTCGCGAAAACCGTTCCGCTTCGCCGGGGGTAAATATCCAGGCGAGATGTAGGCCTTCGCTCGCCGTGGGTGATTGTCGAGCGTGGAGGAGAGCGGAGCAGCGCTTCGTCGCCCTATAAATTTTCTCGGAACTCTCCCACGGACGGGCAAGTGTGAAGGAATGCAGAGGAGATGAGATGCAAATGGTTAAATTGGCGCGTTGCGACTGCGTTTTGGTTGGTTAAAGGTTGCTTCGTGCCACGGAACGCTTGGGCGCGCTCAAGTGCGAAGAGAAAAAACGATTGCTTTCTTGGAATTTCAGTTAGTTTATGTACTGAACTGAATAGCAATAATTTTCTTATCAATTTTTGTCGGTATTGAAAAATTACATCTATTTAAACGTAATTATTCTGTTACCTTAATCAAGAGTATTAAAATGCCATTACAAATAATATTCCGTAGCCCAAAGCACGCCCAGCAAACTTCCAACACGCATAACAGTCCACGCTACTAACCAAAGAACAATCGTAAAAGCCCCTTAAAACTCCATTCCTACCTCGACTCAGCTTCGCTCCAGCTATCCCCTCCGAAAGCTCGCATTGCTCGGGCATTTTCCAGTTACCGTTTTTGCATGTGGAATCAGGCGGCGCATGACCTTGAGCTGCTTCTGGCGCGCCTCGACGGGGTTAGTTCGATGACTATCGGCGAGCTCGGCGGCTCGCCACGATTTACCGCGCGCGCGCAGAGCGGACGTCTTCGGAGAAGAGCCGATCGAGCGCCCCGATAATTTCGTCGTCGGGGCCCCGGCTCCTGCTCGACGAATTTCAATCCGAGCACAACTTTATCGGGGCCGGGGAGAGCTCTACTTTAAGTTTCGACTCGGAGGTGCGGAACGATTCAATTCGCCGGCTCTCCGAGAGCGAGCGAGCGCGATTCGCCGATTGCTATCGGAGCGCAGGCCTTGTTTGCACTGCGTTTCTCTTGCTTGATTGTTGGATCGTTTTTATAAGTTTTTTCGTTTGCGATTTTGCTGTAGATTTTTTTTTGTGTTTGTGAAATGTATACGGTAGAAAGGGAAAATTTTGCTCGGCAACGGTGTCTTGCCGTACATGTCTTTTTCTACTGGTGCGAGGAAAAATTTCCTTTATCATAGATCCGGTTTAATTTAATAAAGCAAAAAAAATAGTAAAAAACGTTTCGGTAAATTTTCGTTTAAATCCCGAGAAAATCACGTTTCTGCAGGATCACCCGAGCCATCCGATTAATAGCCAGCGAAGCCTTGATACAGCCGCGCGCGCAGCCTCGAAATTATAAGCGTTAATGCTCCTCTCTCAGTTTCATGCATCTCACCTTAGCGGCCTGCTCAGGCTTGTCGGCGAAGGTCCCTTTTAACAGCCCCGCGCGCGCGTTATGCAGTCGGGCGGTGGTGCCTTGTAAGAGATGCCGCGCATTTCTCGCTTCTCGAGAGAGTGAGAGAGAGAGAGAGAGGGAGAGAGAGAGTCGGTTAACGAGCGTAAAGGCGTCAGTGTTATGCCTTCCGCTTGTTTGTACTTTAATTTGTCCTATTTTCTCTCTCGCGCGAGTTCGATGCCGAGTTCTTGCCCGCGTTCCCAACGATCCTCGCCCGCGAATTAGAGGCTGTGCAGCCGAGACTTACCTCTAGGCGTCTCTCTCCATCTCTCTCTCTTACTCTACCTGAGCCTTCTTTACAGCCGGAACTCGCGGCTCTACTATCCCTCTTCTTCGGCTCGACACGCTGCACCGTGGTAGTCATCGCCTTGAAGTTCGACGCCAAGAGAGAGAGAGAGAGAGAGAGAGAGAGAGGAGAGAGCGATACTTAAGTTTATGTTATTCAGTCGAGGGTTAAGGAGCGCAGCGATTTCAAGCGGACTTCGTGTAGACAGGGTGAAGAAGGACCCATATACTCACGTACCTGAAACACAGAAAGAGAAACGGCACGTTTAGAAGCTTTTTTTTTAACAGCAATGTGTTGAAGTATTAGGGATTTAACTTTTGCGGCTTGGGAAAATCGGAGGAAAGGAAGGCGAAAAAGGCGCTTGTTAGAATCTCGGTTATGGACTTTTGTTGCATCAGCTGGAAGAATTCCTGAGGAAGTTTACGAGATGAGTATTGCGCTGCTATGGACTCGTTCATGTTCTAGAATAGGTGGTTCATGATACGGGCAAAAATTGATCTTTTTCACAGGAATTTTACGTGTTTTACATCGGGTAAAGTAGAACATTTTTGATAAAATGCTACGTGAATTATCATCCATTATATGTAATGCACTTTTTCTTGACGCTCCAGAAATGTTTCGGTCTATTTCTCTCTATTTAGAATAATTGCATTAAATTGATGGATTGATAAAAAGGACTACCATCTATTGGTAACTTCTGTTTATCAGAAAAAAAATACAATATTTTTAAATTCCTCTCAATTTTAATTTTCTTTTGTAGTTTAATACCTTAATGAACCGTATTAAAGACTATAAAAAATAATAGTCCCATCGACTCAAATTAACCTTACAGAAATTTTATAAAGTCCTAAATTCGATAAGCACGCATAATTCGCCGACAACAGAAAAACACACCCAATAAAATCTCATATATCTTCATAAAACCGCCTTGCTCAATAGTCAGCCCACGAGGCAGCCTAGTGCATCATAACATTTCGGCACACCGCTCCGGCAACCTCCGAATATACCTTCGATTCGCACAGATCTCGCACAGTGCACCGCTCCACGCTCTCATATCCGTATCCCCAGCCAATCGCCCCAAGGCACCCTTACGTATCGGGGCACCTAACTACCTATTATTTTTTGATTTGTGCCCGCGCACGAGTAGCCTACGCCCGCGCGCGAGCTGCGCCTTTATTGCCCCGCTTTAGGCTCGCGCGAGGCATTGATACTTTTATTGCGCGCGGGACGACGGCTTTTAATGCGCCGTTAGCGGGGCCCCCGCGTGTGCTTGTGCTGGATTTATTGCGAGGACGACGACGCCGCCGTCGTCGGAATGCGCAAATAAGGGCGTATGTGTAGCGGGAGAGGAGAGGAGGAAGATGGCGAGGCGACTCTTCTCACGCGCCGCGATGCCCTGCGATTATTTATTTGCGTATGAGAATGTGGCGAAGGAGGAGGACCTACAGTGGGTTATGCTTGATTTGTCTGGATTTTTGAGGCACTAAATGTTTATTTTGTGCGAATTTGGAGCTCCAGTTTTATCTCGTGTCAAATATTTTTTTATAAAATAAACTTCTTTTTCATCAAAAGTTCCAATTTCAATTCTGACACGTATTCTATGTTTAAAATTTTATATAATAAAGTAAATAAGTATTTTTTTAAATAATGGGTTAGAACCTTTTAACGTACAATTCAAGCCATTCTCAAATGCACAAAAGAAAGAAGCACAAGTAAAGACGTCGCTAAATAAAAGGGGGGAAAAACAGCTGAAAATATCTGCTCAACGAGAGCGGGCGAGTTATATACTGCTTGCAAAAGGCTTGCACGCACGCGCACGAGCTCATGGAACCTATCAAAAAATGCGAACGTCCGCGGCGCTTTGTCAGTGTCTCTTTTCTCTCGTGCGTTTCGTGCATAACTCGTCGCTCGCTCGCGGGGCTACTTTTCAACTTTTTACCTTTAAGCTCGAACCCAACGAACTAAGAGAGAGATAGAGAGTCGGAGAAGCGGCCATTTGATACCTGTAAAAGATCCGCACGACACGCGGATTTTTCGTTACGTATGTAATACTTTCGCATCTCTTTCTCTTTGCGCGCCTCCCCTCGTTATTATCCGCGAAGGGCCGCCGATCTTAACGAACGCATTTTTCTGCACAGCAGAGAAAGAGAAAGAGAATCGAAGATCTGGAAACTGATTTATTGATCGGAGGTAATTTCGCAAGAAAGTACGAGCGAGGACAGTACCGTTTTTTTGCTGGGAGATTATAAGATTAAAGACTGCGATTTTGAATACGGTTTGAAGGTGGATCAGATGATGCTCGGGTAGTTTATGTAGTTTTTGAATAATAAAAATATAAAGTTATTTCTTTACTTTTTTTATCCTGTGAAAAATAAATAATTGTTTTATAGACTTTTTATGATTATTGTATATGATTTCAAAAAATTGCTACACGCGCATCAATTTTTACAAAGAGATATTACTACTATTACGTAATTATGTAATACTTAGATAATACATACGAACATAAAAAAAGTGTAATTCCGATTATAAATAGTAATTTTACAATGTAATTTTACTCATTGTCAGTATAACTATATAAATGTTTTCGAAGATAGTATTGATAAAACTATGATACAAATATTTGTCAATTTATGACGAATGTAGGAAATAGAGAAGAAACAAATAGTTAAGTTCGATCGGACGCGCCATTAGTAATACATTGATATTTAATGATCACTAGCGAAATGGTTTACGATCGACGTATTTATTAAACGGCGCGCTGTTTAGAGGCTAACGCGTGTCCGGCTAACAAGCGGTCCAGTGCATTCGGCGTGCCACAGAAAAGACAAATGAAATACGATGGCCAGACAGAGAGATAGAAAGCGAGAGAGAAAGAGAGAGAAAGAGAGAGTTTAATATTTTAACAAGAGCAATGTCAATACGCAAAAAAGACTGCACGCAGGCACACATTTTGAATTTTTGCTTTATAATTTAAACAATGAATAGAATAATGGGTTTAATTTCGGAATGTAAATATTTTTACGAATCTTGACCTCGTAAATAACGATTTATAGTACAATAATTTATATTCGGTTTAATTTATTAGTAATGCAGCATTTTTTATTTGCATATTCAATTTTTTGCTATAAATTTTCTGCTTTATTCCATCTGCTTTTAACGAATGCTCTAGTACTAAATAAAAATACTTTTATATCTTTTGTTATTTATTTCTATCTATATATTTTTGTTATACAAAATGAAGTGTTTACAAAATGATAATAAACACTAAACCTATAATAAATAATACATAGAAGATTGACTCCGAAAAGATGCTGCATTATTAAAAATAGAACATAATAGTTTTTTCTTTGATATGCATACCCGAATTGATGCTAATTTAATAAACAACATAACAACACGCGTAATAATTCAAAACCGAGCCTATTTTACGGCCAATTACATTCTCCGACATTCGCAAAAGTCCACTTTGCGCCCGCTCAAAGACCACTCATTAAAATCAACAATGTTTCAGAACCGAACAAGAAGCCGAAATGCCTAATTAAAATATCCTCCCTTCGAACTGCTATATAATCACGTATCGAGCGGCAAAAAACAGGTAGCTGATCGCCGAGCTACATTCGGCGCTCGGCGCGGTTAGACGTGCGTATTCGTTTCCGACTGATATATGGCCCCCGCGGGCCTCCGCGACGCCTTTTCGCTCTCTACTCCACCTGCGCCGCGCGCGAAAATTCACGTACGCGAGGATCGATTATTACTGGCCGCTGCTCCCTTCATAAATACGTCGATTCGTTCTTTCTACCGCGGGTATATTAAACGTTTGCTCGTTCCTTTTTTTGCTTCGCTTTGCATACTTTCTTCCTGCGCCTCTTTCGGCTGAATCGCGTTTTTCTTTTTAGTGACTGGTGCCCGGACCGAGCATTAAAAATCTTGCTTTTGCGATGGATAATTTGTGATCTTTTTGTTCGCACGGTATCGTCATGTGAATAGTTCGATGAGACATGTGTCACTTTCTTGGGAATCTAACTGAATATTACTACAATTACTTTTTTAAAATAAGAAAATAACACGCGCTCAGAGAATGGATTTTCGAGGCTCTTCAAACTATTATATGATAGTGTACAATGAAGCCTAAAGTAGTTTTATCTCATCTACCTTTAAGTCAAAAATACATACACAGGGTGTCCCATTTTAATTTCCTCTGCAAAAAAATCTCACTAGATGGGCTCTGATAAAAAAACCCTTTTACTTAAAAGTTGTAGGGTTTAATAACGAGTAACGAATAATAACCTTAGATTTGACCGTAAACGTGACCTTGAGGCATATATGAAGGTCAATGTGTTTTTTTTAATGGCAAGCCATATTTTTGACCACGAAAATGAAAAGTAGGAAAGGCTATACTCGGACGTTAAATTTCATGTTTTTTTTTATTTTTGTGATCAAAAATATGGCCTACCATTTAAAAAAATCACATTGACCTTGGTATAACTCTCAAGGTCATGGTCAAGATTAAATTCGAAGTCACTTATTATTTGTTTAAGTCAAATAGCACAACTTAAAACAATAAGATATAAATTTATCAATAATAAATTTTTTTGCGATGATGTACTAGTACGCAAGAATATTTATAATCGTGAATAAGAACATCCCGTCAACATACCGTAATGACACAGCTACGACCTTGGCAGCCGAAAAAAAATAAAACATGTCACCAATCATAAATAATATTTGTCTCAAGCACAAAGAACGATCAAGACAATTATATTATACAAGTAATCCTCGAAGACAGCTATTAAGCCGGAGAACATATAATAGCCAGAGCAATTACAGCGTCGCGACGGACGGTGCACACGCGCGTGTCTCCAAGCTTTTCGTCGTCGATCGCGTTCGATCACTCGCTCTCCCCAGCTAATGGCAACAAATTGTCGTCGTGCGACGATATATTAAGCTGGGCTGCGTGCAAGAGCGCGACAGTGAAAAAAGGGGAAAAGTTATATAGCCGCGCGCGCGGCGCGATTTTATATGCGCGCACGGTTCTCGCATATCCATATCCGAATTCGCGCGCACTCGCTGATTTGTACAAATGAGCTTGCATGCTTGAGGTCGTTCGCCAGCCGCGCGAGAGAGCATAGAGGCCCCAAGGTACACGAGTCGAGTTCTTTCGCGGATTCTTTCTCCTTTGCTTTTCGCTCGTTTTTTTTTCTTTACCCTCTCGATGAAACATGCTCTTCATTTTGCGTTTTGTTTCTCGCATTGGTAATGTCTCCGCGGCGAGATCGTTAATTATTTTTCGCAGACTAGGCTGGGGCTCGTGTTTTACGCTTTGGGAGGCGGCCGAGCGAATGTTAAATCGAGATCGAAAAAATTGATTATTGATATAGGGCGCGGAAAGTACATCAGCTTTTCGGAATGCCACTCGCTCGCTCATTTATTTGCATCTAAATGGATTTTTCAGAGTAATAAGAGGCTTGTGAGGTAAGTTTCTTGGAAAATAGTCTTTATGTACTTCATATGGACATGTATTATCAATTAACGAAATAAATGCTGTGTCTTGTTTGTTTCAATAAATTTAAACGTACATTTTCATTGGAATAATTAAACAATTCATTATAATCTCTTTTTTGTAGAAACTAGATATTAATTGTATAAAAATAATAAAATAATATTCAACTAAAATCTTCTTATCATTATTTTCATGTATAGCTTTGATCTAATAAGTTTATTTGATATCTTCCGTCGATTCCCCATTCGCTGTTTAAAAATACTAGATATATCTTCAATCGATCAGCTGGAATCAGAACGATCGAGTCAATCATTTCAGGTCCTCTCTCCGCCATAAATCATCCCCGTATAAGCAGACTCAGTTTTTCCATACCAAGAGCCCAAAGAAATTCCAGTCTCTCGAGCATAATCCGAGAAAAGGCCTGGAACGAAGAGCTTTCCCGGCACAGACGGATACGAGCGCGCGACACGCGAATTCGCAAGGCCTCGCTCTTCAAAGCGTTTTTGCCGCGCGTTTTATTATTTGGTTTCCATGTGCACGGCACGCAACTCGCTTCCCCGTTTCCGTCCTCTATTTTTATTCATTTGCTCGCGGTCCGAGTTTCCGTGGCTTGAGTGACAGCTCGGCGTTAGAAAAAATATGAGATCGCTCGCCGAGATATAAACTCGCGCTACATTTGGCTCATGCAGCTCGATTCTCTGTTTCTCGGGCCCGATGCTATCTGCATGTGAAGAATAAAATGCAAATGCGCGTGCGCGCGAGGCGTAGACAACGGAATTGCAGGACCTTTGAGACGTCGATGCGCGGAAAAAAGAGCGCAAGGCTGAGCGCGCGGAGAATTTTAAAGTTGTATCGAATACCGATCTTCATAATTTATTATCCGCGAGTTTCTGCACTTTTCGAGCGCTGAGTGCAAGGTATGCGTACATAATTACGGCGAATGCTGCGCGAGTTTTTGCGTTTTCTGATTGTTTTTCTTAGAACTATCTCGTTCGGCTGATCTACTTTTTATTGTTGTTTAAGGTGGAACTGAATATGCGAGGACGGCAAAAGAGTAATTATGTCTGGGACATTGAAGATAGGTTTTTTTCATTATTATAATTAAAGGTCCGTTCCTTTTACGTGTATACGTTGGCTGTCAAAGTATCTTTTACACTCGAGAAATTTTGTAGTCCATCTGATTGGTTCTTTTTCATGTGATGGAATGACGTCAATCCAATTAAAGTATAAAATTTAACTTTGAGCTTTTAGTTTGAAAGTTTTAAATATTAAAATAATTCTCTAGAATTTTCAATAACAGAAATAAACGCTATTACACTTTTAAAATGTATTTAAAATATCATTTTAATACTAATATACATTACATACTTATGTAATTAATACAAATCTAAAAAAATAAAATCATAGATGGAAAATTTGCACCCTCTTTTGAAAACGAGGTATTTGATTTCCAGAACCTTAAATAAAGTTTATATAAAAAAGATCATAGATTCAAAAAATAAACACACGACGACCCTCCAACCTTCTCATTCTCACTCCGCCGAGGAATCAGTTAGCCGCAGCGCGCGGCCCGAAACAGAAAAATCGAAAAGCTCGTTACGACACCCTTCCAAGAAAAAAGGGGATAAATTATCAGGAAAGACACACTAGCCGTCAAATAAACTCGACCACCCAGTAATTGCAGCCGACTCTTCAGCGCCGCTCGTTCCGCAACATGTGTTTTTTCCTCACATTTGCTCAGCATCTTTCGCTGCTCCTACACGTTCGCAAAATACACACTGCCTAGAGTAGCGAGAGCACGTGAGTGGTTGACATTTAAATACATTATCATAACAATGCAGCTGGGTGCATGTCGAGTTAATATCGCGGCAGTGCGCACCTTCTCGCGGTAGTCACTGTCATGTCAATGTACCTGAGCGCGCTGCTTTTCGATATCGTCTGTAGACGCGGGAAGAGAGAGTGTGAGGGAGAACGAGAAAGTGAGTCAGAGATAGAGATAGAGAGAGATAGTGAGAGAGAGGAAAATCTAAAAATACACTATTTATTGATTGCACATTGTAGATGTTCGAGTACGGGTACTACGCAGAATCTGATTTGATAATGATATTAGTATTACATATTAAATATTGAGATGTTTTTGGTCTATATAGAATATTTCTAATATCAACACAATTCTTGAAATAAGAAGGAAACTTCTCAATGTCAACTTCAATGCCAAAATACTTGAACAAACACTGGAATCCAATCAACAAACTCGCAGAAAATAGAATGAAAGTGATTCATGAAAATCAGCGAGCAAAAGCAAATGGAAAAGCTAAATTCCAAAGTAAACAAACGCGAATTCCTAATAACTGGCGCAACGCGCGCCAATCGGATGAGGCGAAACAAAGGCGCGAAATAGCACCGACTCTCGTTGTTCCAAGGCTCTCTCCGTGCCCGGAGATCAAATAATCCTTTTCTACGTACATAAAACGTGAGGGCCGCTTGGCTGCCTCTCCTGCGCGGTGTCCGATTCTCTTTTCCTGATTGCGCGATCTTCTTTCTCGGCGCGCGCGTACAGCCGTAATATCTCCTCGCCCTGCACAATCGCGCGATATGCAATTAGAGCGCGCGGCTCACGCCAAGGACCTTCGCATCTCGAAACAAAGAGAGAGAGAGAGAGAGAGAGCTCAGGAAATTTACGATGGGTCTATAAGATGCGAGCCAGGCCGCTGATAAATAATACATTTCCCCGACGGGTGGTCTCCAGTCTCGCGCGTTATATTATACGCGGCAGCAGCGGCGCGCGCGCGCGCGGAGGAAAGATCGCGATCTTTTCGCGCAGAGCTACATGCAACTGGCTCTGAGGCCGGAGATCCATCGCGCGAAGGAGAGGAGCTGGCCCTGCACCTCATCCTCATTAAGTCGCCGCGCTGACGCGCGAAACCGAGGGGGCTGAGTGCGCGCGAGCGGCGAGTTTGCGTTTCTCCGAGAGCTGCTTTTCGTTTTCGCTTGCCGAGCTGTAAGTGGCCGCGATAATAGGAGGATGCTGGCTCTTGCTGTGTGCGTGCCCGCTGTTTGGGATCGAAGTGAAGTTTCTGTAACTGCTGGGGAAGTACAATGGGTGTTCTATTGTTTGAAGTTTGTATGTTTTTGGTTTGTAGGGTCAGTAATTGTTTGATATGAAAAAAAATTTATACGCTTTTTTGGTGATTAAATTTTTAAGAATTAAGACTGTTCAAACAGTTGAAACATGTTTACTAAGAGGTTATTATTAGATTTAAAGAAGATAATTTCAGGCGAAATTACCATTTTTAACACTTTGGATCATCCGTTTAAAAATTCCACAACTAATAATTTTGTTAAAGTTTGAATAATTTTTAAAAAATAATATTGAGAATATGTAATGATTACCGTGCAATCTACTTGTCAATATAAATCATCATTGAATCCCTTATTATTATAATTATTATAAATATAGGATTATTCAAGAGCTACAAATGGAGAAACCATTGCAGTACTACCCACACTGATACAGTATCTTGAAAATGACGTTGAAATTACTTATTTAAAAAGCCACACGTGTAATTTCAACTCTTTAACTACAGCCATAAGCAAAACTCTCTCTGAAACACTGTAGAAATTTTCCTCCCATCAGCTTGCACACGTTACACACATCGAGCAAACACGGCCACGCGATAAAAAGCGCGCACCGATGAATGTAATTAAGACGAAATTAACCTACCATACAGCAGCGGCCAGCTCTTGCTTTTCCCGTCGCGGAAAACGCACGCGCTTATAATGAATGCTCGACCGCAAATTCACTCCGTGTATAATTCCGACACGCGACGCCGTTGCGAAATCAGTCCGCGCTGTGTGTGTACAGTGAAGTTACGGGGCGCCGAGGGACCTTGGACAGTGTACGAGCGCGATGCCCAAGGTCCAGCGAGAGATGCATCGTGCTCGCGCCTGCTTTCGCACGAGTGCGCGGAGGCCGACGCGCGAGCTTGTTACGGAAATTGCGGCGCAAAGCTGCGCTCTCGCGCGCGCGCGAGCCGTGAATTCTGATTGTTCTTGGAATGCGCGGGAAATTACTCCTCGGGATTAGCGAGAGGGTGATTTCAGAGTTTCTTTGGTAGTACTTTGCTAGGATCGGTGTGTTGAGCGCCTGTGTTTGCGGTGATTTGGTTTGTGAGGGTATGATGGTGAGGTTTTAATGAGATCCGCTCGATGATTCTGGGTGATTAGTCAGATTTAATTTCATCAATAATGAGAGAATTGTGGAAGTGTGTAATTAATAAGAGTCTTGGAAAATAAAAGGTTGAATAAACATAAAAAGAAAAAATGAAAACTACGAAAAAATTGTATGTTTCTCAAGGAACTATGGCCATTTAATGCGTGCATTGAAAAAAGTATAATTCTTTCTTGAAAAAGATAGCTACTAACTAATCAATAATTAATTTCATTTGTTCATGATTTAATCAACTATTAACTAAGATCATTTTCAACTTTTATCATTTTACGTCTCTCACTTTTTGAATAACGCTTGGAACTACAGCTCCAATATCTCGTAATTCAAGAATATGTTAAAAAACAGTCAAAGAAACAAGAGCTGTCTGACCAGAGCCTAGCACGTTACTACTGCCGTATTCGATAAAAGCACCTTTCTCACCTTTTTTTTTCAAACGAACTCCAACTGCATTTCCCTCCGCATCTGCTCTAGAAAACGAGTTTTTAAAGTGCTCCAATTTAAATCATGTTTAGAAAAGTTGCCCGGCCCGCTCTCAACCCCGATTGCGCAGCGCCCACGAGTGCAAAGATAATAGACAAACACGAGAGAGAGAGAGAGAGAGAGAGAGAGAGAGCGGCGCAAAAAAAAGGAGCCAAGAGCATTTCTGGTACTTGAGAAGCGTAAAGTTTTCGGAAGCACGTTGTTGGGCTTAATCCAAGCCAGCTCGGGAGAGGGAGAGAAAGATCGCAGAGCCGGCCCCCAAGGCTCGGTCGATACATTCGCACGGCGTCGGCGACGGCGGCGGCCTAAATCGCCCTCGTGGCGTACGTTGGCTCGAGCAGTTTAGGAGCTTAACGCGCTGCCAACACTCGAGGTTGCACTGCCTCGACGGCTTACGTGACTTTTGAACCGCCTGCGAGCGCGTGCGCGCGGCTAAAAATAATATTTAGCTTTTGGAGTGCATTATTATGCAATTGCTGTAATCAATTGGCGCGTGTGGAGGGAGAGTGAAATACTGAATAGGGCGGGTTATTTCTTCTTTCTTTGATTTGTATGTCTTGCTTACTAGGAAATATAATTTTAGATTGTTAGCAATGCATGTAGTTTATTTGTATATATAATCGATTAAACTAAATGTAATATTTTAATTTACAAACATTTTTTATAAGACCGTTTTTGTTCTGCGGTACGAAGTAATTAAGTTTGGACTCATTTATTTTAAAATGTTGTTACTCTTGTAATTCTGCAACGTTCTTTTAGTTAAAAAAGTAAAGGTTGAGAATGAAAAGTTGAAAAATTCCTTAACAAAATAAATGATAAACATAGTTTTTAAGAGTTAAATTTTAAATAACTAATTAATAATAAAACACTACCAAACGATTTAGATACAACAAAATATCACTCATATCAGTATAAAAACTAATTAGCATATAAAAAATTAAAAAAAAAAGAAAATAATAACTTATGAATAAAATATTCACATAAAACGCGCCGTGGTTCCAACTTAATGTTTTCCTCATTGTTAGCATGCAACTAAGTACACGCGCGCAGCTACAATTGCAGACACGGCACTGCTCGCGACACGAACGCAAGAGGAGCAAAACTTCGCAGAAAAAAAAGGAGAGAGAGAGGGAGACAAGAAGAAAGAGAGAGAGAGAAAGCGCGAGTATGCGCGAGTCTGGCGCTGCGTGCCAAAAATCGCCGGGGTCCGCGTGGACTCTAATTCGGTCGCAGGCGCCGCAGACACCACGCGGTTCTCGTGTCTATTTCCGCGCGGGCGCGCGCTCCGGCCGCCGCCGCCGCTGCCGCGCTCCGGAATTGTTTCCTCCTCCTTTGCGTCCCGCCGCTGCAGCGTGACCTCTTCGCGCGTTGTTTGGAATTGTTGAAGGGACAGTTTAACTTCGTCACGCCACTCGCACCGATGGATTCCTCCTTCGTTGTAGACGAGCGACACAGTTTTTTTAGGGGCCGATTGTTTCCTTTAGCGCTTGGGAGGACGGGATTATAAATGTGGAGACGAGGAAGAGTGATGGGGAGTAATAGATAATGCTGGATGGGTCTTATTTGGTCGTGGTTTGGGCACGTGGGATAACTGTTTTGTTGCGAATTTTCAGTTTTTAGTTTTGTACTTTATTATAGCTTTTTCGAAGTTTACTGAATATTGTTGATTTTGTTCGCATTTCATTTTTTAGTATAGTACTACTATATTAGTTTAATTTTTAATAAATCTTAATATTATAGAAAAATAATTTCATAATTTTAATGTTCAAAAAATTCTTGTATTTTTTATATTCTGTTAAATTTTTTCAAGAAAGACTTTTTTCGAAACCAAAATTAATATATGTAAAATTAAAGTTTATTCTAAAATAATGCACTAAATAAATAATTATGCTCTTTAAATTCAAGATTGTTTTAATTAAATATTTTTCTAAATAAATTAAAAATTTTTGTCTCTGCTAAATTATGAAAATTTTATGGAAGCTGCATACACTAAGCTTACAAAAAAAGCTGTCATGTAAAAAGCAGCCTTGCGAATTAGTGCAGTCTTTGCTTCCATTTTTAATTTCCATTTCAGAATATAAAATTTAAAAGCAGTTTTTGCAATAGAATATAAAATATTATTTTCCTCTATTTTTATAACAATCCAATTTTTGTACTTA